>JASCZW010015388.1:0-20672 GCA_034211315.2 Aedes japonicus | reverse complement strand
TATTTTGAATTGTAAAATTTGAGATGCGCGCACATATTTTTCGTTTCATGCAAGGTGAAAATTTATATATCTTCGATTCATCTCAGGTCCATGTGCATTTGATCCCCAAAAACTCAAAACAATGTTAACATAGACTATGTTATCGAAATGATCATACAATTGAGGTCACACTTGGCTGTATTTTTTCGATTGTTTCAAAACTGAATAAACAGGAATGCACAATATAAAGTACCAGTGCATCCGCCACAAAACTCATCCAATTTGATAAGATTATAATGCTAAGATAATACCCATACTAAACATCAAGTTGTCTCTGAACTTCATCACGAATCTACTAATAACCAAAGAAACGATAACACTACCTTGATCCATTCATCTAAATTCTACCGATACGCTTCTCCAGGGAAAAGTACTGTGTAAAGTTTCCTGTGATTGACAATGCTAGCACGACGTAATCTGTCCATACGATTGACCATGCAATGGCCTGAAACCAATCAATTGATCACATTCATCATGATGAAGTAAAGTGCATCTGGACGACGTTTGTGTATGTGGCAGAAGGAGCCGTGGAACGATACAGGTACCGTGTGGAGCGCCGTAGTTGTGTTGTAGGTACAGCTTTCCCATCGATGAATGGATTACTCCATTCCATCACTCAACGGAGATATAGCAACAAAGCAAATCTGTCTCTGCTTTGCGATCTGCTGCATACCTACATACATGATGATGCATCTAGCCCGGCTTAAATCGTATTCCCAGCTTTCAGGCTCGCTGGAGACAGAACGCATCAAAATGTATAGACCTGACGCTTCGTTGCAATTGATGAAATACTATTCGAAGTGGTTGGCAACGTTGTTTGTTCCACTTCGAAGAATTTTATTGACTTGTAGTCCATCTCGAATAGGAACTTCCTATGCGACTGTCACGATACTTTTTAATGGATGCAATTGAATAGATTCTTCAATGTTCCAACAATGAATCGCAGATATCTTTAGATTTAAAACCGCACTTGTATTGTTATTGCGATCTAAAACTATTCATATTAAAACAAAATTTAAAAAGGAGCTTTTCTGAAACGGCAATGAATTGGGGCATTTTTTCTGCTATACGATAAAAACTATCGTATCTGTTCGGTCGTGACCTGAATGATGAATTCGTGCAAAGGGACGAAAAAGGTTAAAACTCCAAATAAACTTCTCAGACTTTGACTAGAGCCGTAGAGTTAGTAAGCTAAGTAGGGCAAGGAAGTTAGCAAGACATACTTTGATGAAACCATTTCAATTTACACTGAACTGCATGGACTTTGATTTAATTTTTCTGTCCTGTTATTCACATTCATTTTCTTTTGTAGCAATCATATATTTTATTTTCTATTTCTTTTATTTACAATCAATCGATAATTCAATGCCAACATACTAACAAGTAAACCTTGAATCCTAGAGGGTTTGAGCTGTTTAGTGGAATACCTGTAACTAGAAACTAGATGAAAAATTCGAGTTATTAGTACGTGTTATAAGTACGAGACACTGAAGAAGTCTGCACATTGTAGACGAAATACGCGTATCTGTCAAGATAAGCAAAGGTAGTTGGAATTAAATGGAAAATACTAATTTTTCTTCTAATTTCAAGTAAACCTTAATATCTATGATTTTACAGTCTTTAAATATAGGGTTTCAGTTTTGTTCGAGGTATGTTTATGTCAAGCAACTCATTATGCTGATTAAAAACAATTCTCATCAAATTTAGAAATTTAGTTTATTTAAGAAATTGATTTAAACTACGATGGTCTACAGAAAACAAATTAAAGTTCATTTCTACTAAGAAGTTGTCGACTAGGAGTAAAACAAATAATGTTTGGTATAGATTATATGAGCCAACACGTTGTGAGGCGATTTCATTAGCGAATGTAACCATAGAATAAAGCCTGTTCACGATTATTTTCGGACAACAAAATAATAGCAGCAAAAAATATTACGCATGATTCAACAAAACTGATTGTTCATTTCAAAATAATAGTAAATCCTGCTTTCTATTAAATTTTCAAACTTTCTGTCATACACCACCATCTGGTTTCGTACGTTATCCGCAGACACGCCCGCCGTGGCGATTCTCCACCTTCTCTTGAAATCATCGGTACCATTTGCTTTCTTCTTAGTTTCGAAGAGTTTCCGCTTAACTAGAGCCCCGCACTTTTATATTGGGTGAAGTTCCGGACAGTTTGATGGATTGGTTGTTTTTGGTACGTATTTGATGAAGCTTGTCAAAAGCAGATGATTTCTCATCTCCATGCAAAGCTACAGGAGTGGACAGTAATTAATTGCTAGAACGAATAGAAATGAAGAGAAAAGGTATTGATAGTTCCGTATACGGTAACGGCAGGTTTTGAAATTGAAAGATGCAAGTTTGCAAGGTAGTATCCGGTCAGGTACATATTTGACGTATTTGACCTCTTGTAGCTTATACCATTCCAGGACTGATTTCGAATAACAACAAGAGATAAAATCAGGCTAAATCTGGAAAGTCGTGGCCTCTGATAAACGATTGCAACCGCTTTTGCAGACATTCTTCCTCGTACACATCTTTATTAATAATATGTACAGGTGAAGACGAAACTTTAAAATTTTCGACCACAACTTCATATGAACTGCCAAATCAAAAACTTTTTCGGAAGTTTGGATACCTGTTTTGTTTGGTAATTCTCGGCAACGGCGTTGTTTTGCATTGCGGTAAACAAAGCCGCACACGGAAGCTGTTTAAAGTCTTCAAGTACGTAGTACGTGCTGATACAATGATACAAGATCTAAATATAAGCAAAAAATTCACCAGTCTACAGTGTCTCGTGTCATAAAACGTTTCCGGAAACGATTAACTGTCGATCGGAAGAAGGTGAGTGGTAGAAAAAGTGTTCCATACTGTGTGAAGGATCACAAGCGAGGTGGCTGCCTTTAAACGCAAACCCAACTGTTCCGTTCGGGATGTCGCGAAAAAGCTGCACTTGATCAAAAGTTTCGTGCAGAAAACCAAGAAACGAGCCGGGCCTCGTTCATTCAAAGTTCAGAAAGCTCCAAACCGCAATGAAAAACAGAATAGGGCAGCTAAAACACGTGCGCGTAAATTGTACACACAAATTTTGACGAAACCACACTGCTGCATCATGGACGCTGAAACACACGTAAAAGCAGACTTTAAACAAACCGGCAACCAGTATGTGACTGCGAAAAACTAGTTCGCTGTTCCAGAGTCTCACAGGAAACAGCAAGTGTCAAAGTTCTCCAAAAAATTCATGATTTGGCAGGGGATTTGTTCGTGTGGTAAACGTAGCAAGCCTTTCGTGGCAACTTCAACTGAGAATGGACAAGTATACATGAATGCCTGAAAAAAACGACTACTGTTTCTCAAAATACACAACGTTCCTAAAAATGTTTGGCCGGACCTAGCCTCTTCTCACTACTCCAAGGATGTTCTGGAGTGGTACAAGACGAATGGTGTCAGTTTCGTGCCGAAGGATCTTAATCCCCCAAACTCTCCAGAGTTGCGGCCAATTGAAAAATATTGGGCTATAATGAAACACGAATTTCGTAAGCATCCTAAAGTTGTCACTATAGAATGGGAAATGTTGAAGTCATCAGACTGGGTAAAGAAATACAGTAAAATAAAAATACCTCAACCAAGATTATACGTTTTATTTTATTCCCTGAATATTTCATGGCAACCGGTTGAGAGACTTGAAGACGAGTTTAAAGTAATGCCATTTATCTGTGGAGACCCTTTAATCCCTAATAACCATTAGTAATAACCAGATCAGCTGTTATTACACAAAAAAACAACAGCTGATGCTCGGGACTAGCATACATCCTCAATATGTAAAAACTGGTGTTCCCAAACTAAGGCAACAACGACACCTGCCTTGCCCGAACGCAATTCAAATAAGGAAAGGATAGTAATGAGTTGACGTGATGCTCGCTTTGAAGCTCAAGCAACACAAAACCGTCATAATTGGTCGCAGCAACTTGATTGTGACTTAATGGAGTCACATTGGAGCAACTTCAACCGATTCGCGACAAGTGCGCTGCTAGAGAGGAAGCCGCGAAGTTCAATGTACCTCCACGAGAAAGGATGTTGGATGAAATGGTAGAGTCGGCAGCGGGATCCGTCCCGGTAAACGGGGTACTGAATTAACTGACGTCGGCAGCTAATTAGATATTTAACTATGTTCCCGGTTTATTCTCTGCAGAGAGATGCACAGTAAAGTTATTCAAATTAAAATTAAAACCCCAATTAAAGCCAACACTGAGAATGCTGTTGGGGCAACTTACAAGTGTGGGTGGTTTATTTCAGTACAATACAAAAATACGTTAAAATATCGCATTTGAGGACCGATCTAAACCGACAGGAAGTATGCTGTTAGTGCCACTGACATGTAAGGGTATATGTGTATTTCAGCAGAATATAAAAATACGTTAAAACATCCAATTTGAGGAGTGATTTAAACAAATAACAAGAATGCAGTTGGGGCCACTCACAAGTGTTGGTGGTTTTTTAAGCAAAATACAAAAATACGTCAAAACATCGAATTTAAGAACCGATTTAAACGAACAGTAAGGATACTGTTGGGGCCTTTCACAAGTGTGGGTGGTTAATTTCAAAAAAAAATTGTGGAAACAGAAGATGATATTTGATGCAAAAACTCCTTCTACACATATGGCCAAATCGCAAAGTTTACGGAGCTATTGAATTTTTAGTGTTGTGGTACATTTTAGACTTAAATTGGTCTTAACTAAAAAATTATGCTTCTTGCTTCATTTGAAAGCTGAGAAAATGTCCTGCATAACAATTCCATTTAAACTTTGACTAATATAATGTCTCTTTAGCGGTAAAAATGTTTTAAACATCTATTTTTGAAGTTTTTTTTAATGTTTTTTGCATAAAACACTAAGTAAACAGCAGTGGTTGATTAAAAAAAAACACGGTTTTAGTAATGGTTTACAGCTCTCTCTCTGATACAAACTTTCTATTTCGCTAAGTTTTTTTTTTTTTCATTTTTGGTTTATTATCGAATTAGATAAAAATATCATTAATTCAACCCCACCGTGGTAAAGTCTGTACGTAATGTGCACAGCACATTTGATCAAAGCGCTGAATGACTGCCCGAAAAGCAACAATGATTGTCAGTTCAATTCAGTGCATGCTAATTTATAACTTTTATGGACGATGCAGATCTTCTGTAGAATCAAGTATTAAGTGACTACCTGTGGTCCTCATAATGCCACCACATTGATTTAATTTTTAAATCTTCTAATCTCAAAGATTCAGAAGAAATATTGCAGATATTGTAAGGAGGATCCTGTTAGAGCCTCCTAAGTCCGACTTATGTGCCAGACGACGAGAGTCGTCTGCCAGAACTCAAGATCGATTTGCCCTGCTAGCTCTTTGTTCAACCCTACAGCAAGATCCACCCTCAAGGATGTCCAACGCTTTCAAAACTTCCTTTCCCAATTTCTTATCCGCAGAGATTCCACAAATTCATTAACTACAAACTCCCTGTTGATTTACCAAATTCAAAGAAGGATTAGCCATTTATTAAAAAATAACTTAAAAACTTCAATTAAGCTCACATGTAATAAAATTTTAATTCAAACGTTTAATGTAGATGTCTAAAGTCTATAGTTGATTAGTTAATTTTGCATTAAGATTTTAACACATTCCCCTCTCTCCACCTTCTTTTATGATGTGATACACGTCATGCACTTAGTGTATACACTGTACTTGTGTCCTTCTACTCCCAGCGTCCCTTTCCCATTTCTTCCCCTACTAATACAATATTTAGTTCTTTCTAATGCTGGTGGTGTATTCATGTGGGTACTTAGAAACCAGTTTAGATACTTACAGGTTTCGCCGATTGTTGGTTCCCTAGATTGCCCGCCCTGCGCAGCGGAGATGCTGAATACGACGCCTTTGCCGTTTGCCGTTCGCTGTCAACAAAGTGGATTAATGCTGAAACGTCGCACGCTGAGTTTCGTCGGTAGACTACCGATTGCAGGGACCCTTCAGTATGCCCAGAAGATGGACTTGGTTCACTGATACGACCTGTCGTGGTGAGGTAACGGCGCTCCGTACGGGGACTTCTTGTATCTGTAAGCGAGGTTGGAGATGCTCTCTGTGCTGCTGGAATCTTATCGGGACTTGTTGTGCATTCTTTCCCCGGGACGTGAGTCTGGGCGATACGCTCTGGCAGTGGGAGACTTTCCCCAGACAGATCACTCGTGGATTGTGGCAACCACGTGGTGTGGCAACCACGAGGTGTGGCAACCACGTGCTCGTGAGGCTGAACTTCCTTCTGCGATGACCACGCTCTCTGAAACTATTCTTAGCAGCGCGCAGTTTTAAGGCAAAGCATAGCTCCAGAGGATCGCCCTCAGTCTCTTCGATAGCAAGCAGATACCTTGTAGGTGCTGCGTTAGCTGTAACTAGGGAAACAGTTCCTGTCAGCACAATCTCCTCGAGACGCACACGCTGGCAAAACTTCAAGTGGGCACGTGTTCACGTGTGGTGACTGTGGGTGAATTTAAATTAGTACCTCTAACACTAAATATACCATTTTCCAGCGATTTACCTCACGATGTTTCAACTATTTTCTAAAACTGTTATATCCGGTGAATCCTGAACTCACGTTTTCCCCCATATCAATAACTAATCATTAATTTTCGATTCTTCTATCCAAATCACTAACTAGCTTACTTTCTTCAATTTTCAGGACTTTGTAACGCTCCGTTTTGTTTCGATTAAGCTAACGGCTTAAGCGCCACCTTTAGAGAAAGGACCGTTACCTCTGCTAAATATCCCGGCATGAGACTGCCTCCTTAGGGCAGGCCAACAGTTTTAAAACAGAACCGATTTCCACTCTGACCCAATCGTTTAACCAAAACTAGTATTATTCCGATAAAAATTACGATCGAACTGAATACTCTCCAAAACTAAATGGTAGCAATTAATCTCACATAAAAAGGTTTAAACAACTTCGTTAACTCTTCCAACCATCGACGACCGAGATCTGGGAAGTAAGGCTAAACTGGAAGTATTAATTTAGGGCAAATCTTTTATTCAATCGGTCTCGAGAAATAATTCGCTGAATTTAAAAAGTTTGATCAATTTTGTGTTCGATTATCAAATTCGATTCATGTTTATTAGCCTAGAAAACCCTAGCGACTAAGTGACGTCACGACTGATTGGAGAAGCTTGATTTAAAATTATAAGATCTTTTCCTAAATTGATTCACACGCCCTACACATACATCTAACCTGGCGACTAGGCGATGTCCAGCGGCAGTTGTCTCTCGACGATGTTCTTGCGTCGGTGATTCTCCGAAAAGCTTTTTCAGGCGTTACACGGAGAACCCAAACTATCCAAAATCAAGTGTGAGAGTACTCAAAATTAAGTACTGTGATAGGACTACTATTTTGGATATAATTTGTTCTCACTGGTAGGTAGTTTTAACTCAACCCTGAAGTATAATTGAAAAAGTTAATTTTACCTACAGCAAGGTATTTTAAGAGAAGTACGTTTTCAATGTACGGGAGGGGAAACTATCCAAATCGGAGTGTTGGGCTGTCTCTTTGTTTTGGCTGAAAATTTTTGAAGGCCATTCAATCAACAATGGTGGCAGGAAATTTTTTTTTCGTACCGTTTCTAGTGTTTATTTTTAAATTGCCTGGTATCCAGTTCGAAATTTAACGTGAGTGAGGTGCCTACAAATGGTATGGAGCAACAAAAGAAAATTATGGACTCGAGAAGCTACAAAAAATAACCGGTAAGTGTAATTATTTCATTTATTCAACTTCCTATTTTTATTGTTATCGCTTTGAAATTTAGAACATTCCTGCATTGATGAGTGTAAAGAAACCATCAATTGCAAGTTCAATGTGTTGGAGGAAGACATTCGCTCGGTACACAAAAATTATAACGAGCAAAACACCAACCATACCGCTGATATGACCCCAGTGTACAAACGATGAGTGTCCTAATGTACTTGAAAATGTAAACAAATACAGATTATTTTATTCAAATTTATATGTTCATTTATTAAATTTAGAGAAAGAAAATTCACTAGAGCAGATTTTCGATTAATATTTTCAAAAAAGAAGACTCAAATTTGGATTATTTTTACTGTCGATTAGTTTTCAACAAACAGTTAATTTCACTCAGCATTGAGTCTTTCCAAAATACTCAAAATTGGATACATCTTGAAAAACTCAATTATGACTGGTTTTACTTTGCTGTCAAGATGAGTGAAAATGACTTAATTTTGGATAGTTTGGTTTCTCTGTGTAGGCGAACCGAATGAGGCAACTCGTGTGTGAGCGTCGTTCTTCGGGGTATAGGCGTCCCCGGCTTCGGTGGAATTGGAGCGTAAGGTTGCGTCGCTCTGTAGCTCACAACTTGACGAAACGAGTCACGTGGTTAGTGATGATGACAACCACAGTTTCGAAACTCGGATAAACGTGGATAGACCGGGATAAACCGGAAGAAACCGCCCACGTTGTTGGGCCTAAACAACGTAGTGTTATTTTACTGCACTTATTTCCACCGAAATCTCACTAAAGCTTACCTGACTAATATGTCCTTCCCAGTTCAAGTCACTTTATTTCAAATTTAATTGGAATGAACTATTTAAATTCAGCTGTACAGAAATAAAAACAATGAGTATTTCCTTCAAAACTAGTTTAAATCACGGACATTTACTTCGAATTTAGTCAAATAAATTCACCAAATATTTTCGAAATGGCGTTTTAAATATCTTGCACTGTGAAAAAGTAATGTTCTCACTAGTACGTACTCCACCAGAAAAAAAGAACGAACGCGATTCGAAATGGTTTGAACCTAAAATTTAAGACGCAATTGCTACCCAAAAGGAATACAATGGGCTTCATACTTCTTTTACCCTTGGTCAGTTCTGGAGAGTGAGATATTTTCGGCATTTTCTTTTGACTTTCATTTTCAAATAGTTCGGCTATTCGAAGGTCAGTGGAAATTTACAACTACGCAATTAACAGCTTTCATTGCATTTGCCTTTAGTTATGTAACTGAAAAGGTGTTTAACACTTTCTGGATAACAATCATACCGACATATTTGAACCTAGAGGAAGTCACACTCAGATGGTAGCACAAGTCTAATGTAAATAAGCTTGTTGCCGGTTGAGAATGGATACGTCATTGCTTACACTGTGAGAAAAGTGCTGTCTAGTACAAATAATTTCAATATTAGCACTAATGGAACCGATTGGAATCTTACAACTTGACTCACTTTTTACAACTTGACTCACCAATTAGTCATCAATTAATATAAACTCTGGAAATACACAAAACTTAGCTTTAACTACTACTCCAAATTTAACTACTCCGTTGAAAATAAACTGATCTGTTCGGCAATTTGCACGGGAGGGATCGAGCTAGTGCTATTTCCAAGTCCACAAGCCTCAATTTTCCTATTTTACGTTTTTCTTCCAGTCATGCTTTCTTGATTTTAAACTTATACATTTCAAATTTTCTAAACTCGACTAACTGACCTTTTGATCAACTGACACTCAAATTCTCTTTCGCGTTGCTTCTGCAAGGTTAATGGTGTTAAGATTATCTTGAATTGTTCAAGCCGCAAGAAAAATTCGCTGAATCAGCTGTTCACGCATGACAATTGCCATCGAATAAACCTCTTTTTTCATACATCCCCATAAAAAGAAATCAATCGGTGTCAAGTCTGGGTTTAGAGAAGGCCAAGCAATCGGTCCGTTCAGCCCGATCAATGGTTCTCAGTAGTTGCTGTTCAGGAAACGTCGAACGTCGCTTGTGGAATGCGGTGGTGCTCCACACCAACCACCGTCTTACAGCAAACGGGACATCCTCTAGCAGGAGTGGAACCTCGGTTTTCAGGAAATGTAGATATCTCGCCTTTGAGTTATGTTAGATAATGTAAGGGCCAATAATCTGTTACTCAATTATACAACCCACACATTAACGAAAAACCGGCACTGTGGTCAAGTATCCTTAACCACCCTAGGATTTTCTACTGTCCATGTGTGGTCAATGCGAGTATTGAAGAATCCTGCACGGGTGAAGGTGCATTCGTCCGTCCATAGGATATTTTTCATGAAGGGTCTGCATCAATTTATGCTTCCATTATCACGCTGGACTCAAGCCACACTGTCTTACCTATTTCCAGAAGTTCTTGAACTCGCAGCGTAGGAAATGGATGTATATTTTCCTTTAGCAAAACGTTCCATACGCATTTAGTTGCAGACCGGAAATTGAGCTGCAACTCACCTAGTGCTTATTTTGGGATCGTTCGAAAAATTTTCTCTTCTAAGGCGGGCATCGGTGACCAACGGGACGAGGTGCAGAGGAAAATAACGATCCATCTCGAAACCGGCGGCGGTGTGTAGACGTGAGGGTTCTTATGCAAACATCACATTGCTGGAAAATTTACACCTTACAATCAAATTTTTTACATACTAGCACTCGGCAGTCGACGTTTGGAAAATATGCAACAATTGGCTTGACCGTAGCAGAGATGAACATCCGCTAACTCTATTGGAGAAAACATAGCTGTTTTCCGGAAGCCGTGAGTTATTGTTTTGAGCTTGACATTCTTCTCCTTGGGCACCCGTCAAGCACCGCAGTTATCAAGTGTGCTGTGCGTCTTGCGCACAGACATTACCATGGTGGAGTTAAACTCGCGATTTTATTATGTGCCAATTGAGTTTTTCACCAACCTAACATAACCTCGCAAAATGAATCGGATGAATTTCTTTTGACAAGAGTCCGTGGTTTGTTTATTTCATCTATTTGAATTCGAAAACAAACAAACCACGAATACCTGTCGAAACTGAATTCCATTCATCAGGATGAACCACACGTTCACTAGTGACGTCATCTTGCAAAATTCTATTGGAGGCACTAATTGTTGCATTTAAAACAAAACTGCAAAAAAAAACTAAGCATGATAGAAAGTTTGTATCAAAAATAGAGTTGTAGAGCAGTTATAAAACAACGTTTTTCATAAATGAACCATAACAGTTTAATAAGTGTTTCATTCAGAAAACATGCAAAAAACTTAAAAGAAAGATATAGAAAACATTGTTACCCCTAGAAAGAAACTAGATGATAATTACTGAAAGTTTAAATGGATCTGATGGAATCTGTTGGATTCAGGAAATGTTCTCAGATTTTGAATGCAGTAGTGTAGAAGAGTATAGATTGTCCCAGAAATTATAAGCACACCTAATGTTAACGATCACTTTGAATTGAATGGAATTATTGTGGTTGCTTTTTTTACAAATTTATGTACATCAAAGGTAAGATAAAAAGTTCCTGGTTAACTTTCGAAATGCGTGATCTTACACCGGAAGCTAACTATCGTACACTGTGATTAGATTTTTTTTTAGAAAAATTGGCTAAAGAAGAGGGTGTGTGTGAGCGTCGGAGCAGTACAAACTGCAGTTGGAAAATATGGAAAACAAAGTACTTTTGAGATGCACCGAGGAGTGGTCAGAAATTCAAAAACAAAAATCTCTGTTTCGCGGCGGAAGATATGAGTCCTCTTAATCGTCCGGAGGCACGACTAATCGAGACTTTCTGGCCAATATTTAAAAAGGATTGGACAAAAGTGGTTGTTGTGGAACAGCATCGCCACTTGCCCCGAAACTTCAGCCCTGGTGCACTTAACTACGAGCCTACATCTGCTGCTGATAATTGGGTTGCAAAACAATAGACTTCCCGCGGTTCAGCAAACCATCAGATGGCAGGTCATCTATAGCTAAATGTTTAGCAGAAATGGAGGGTGGATAGAAACCGTGATCTTATTTATTTATTTATTTGTCGTCAATCATTTCGTAGACCTCGTTACATTTTGCTTAACTTCTAAGAGTTTTTAATTAACTAATGTCTAGTTAGCCTAACAAAAAAAAAAGCTTTTTTAAGTGCATTTTTATTCATTGTGATATCAACCGTTTCGCTATACGTGTGGAAGCAGGACATCATTCTATTTAAGGGAGCATATTTGGCATAGTTCGTTCTTTGATTGTTAATAAAAAATAAATTTCTATTTCTTAGAGAGCGACTAGGAGCATAAAAATTTAAGTTTGCTAATATTTCTGGACTGTTTATTCGTTGCTCAATAACATCAGCTATGAAAGCTATCATAGCGAACTCTCTTCGCCTTTGAAGTCCTTCTAAATTAATCAACAAACATCGCGACTCATATGATGGTAATGGCAAACGTGTCCAACCTAATTTTCTTAGAGCAAACAACACAAATTGTCTCTGAACCGATTCGTTACGATTTACAAACGATATGGAGCCCAAGCAACGCTACAGTATTCTAGTATGGGCCTCACATATGCCACATAAAGTGTTTTTAATGTGTAAGGATCGTTGAAATGCAAACTGTATCTTTTAATAAACCCAAGCATGTTATTTGCTTTATAGATGATACTATTGTAGTGATCAGCAAAGGATAACTTAGAGTCAAGTATAACTCCTAGATCTCTAATTTGACGACATCTTTCAATTGCTATCTGACCTAGAGAGACTGTATTTTGTGTTATGGAATGCTTTCTCGTGAACGATATAGAGGTGCATTTTTTAGCGTTAAGTTCTAACAAGCATTTTTTACACCAGGTGTAAAAAATTATTAATTTCTTGTTGAAAAATATCAAGATCATGTGGTTTTTGTATCTCCATAAACAGTTTCATGTCGTCTGCATATACTGAGACTTGAAGGACTTTCAAAATTTTTTCTACATCATTAACAAATAAAACAAATAATAAGGGGCCAAGATGTGAACCTTGTGGCACTCAGATGTAACATTTACTATTTTAGAGAGATTGCCGTTAAGTCGTACTCTTTGCGTTCTTGTTGTCAAGTATGACTCGATCCATTTCAGTAATCTTGGATTAAATCCTAACCTTGATAACTTAAAAATCAGCAGAGGTATGTTCTACTCTGTCAAAAGCTTTACTAAAATCGGTATATAATGCTTCTACATAATTACCTTTATCCATTACGTTTAACGAAAATGTTAAGAAACTTATCAAGTTAGTAGATGTTGATCTCCCTTTTACAAAACCATGTTGCTTATTAGTAATCAATGTTTTAGCTTGAGAAAAAATTTTTGTCATTTATAATGGATTCAAATAGTTTAGGGATGCAAGATAGAATAGCAATCCCACGGTAATTTTTATATCAGATTTTTTACCACTTTTGAAAATCGGAATTAAAAATGATTTCTTCCAAATGGTAGGAAGAATACTGGACTTCAATGATAAATTAAAAAGCAAAAAATAAAGGTTTAACTAATTCTTTCGAAAACGATTTGAGAAATAAAGGAGGTAAACCATCTGGTCCAACACCCTTTGAGACATCCAATGTTTCAAGAGCATATAAGATTTCTTTATCGGATAAACTTAAAACTGAAATATCTTTCATTGGTTCAGGGAGAGTACGAAAAATATTGATGATCACGCTCACTATCATTATGAGATGTATAGACGTCCTGAAAGAAATCAGCAAATAAGTCACAAATTTCATTAGAAGTATTACCACTTTTGTCACCTAGATGCATTTTTGATGGAAAGTTCTGAGATTTTCGTTTCTCTTTAACATGTTTGAAGAAGTATTTAGGGTCCGATTTAATATTATTTTCTATTTTTGTGTTGTGTTCTTTGTATGCTTTTAATATTTCAAGATTTAGCTGATCACATATGGCCAGGTAGATTGAGAGGTTTTCATCACTTTTATTTCTTTTATACGCTTTATGTGCTTTCTGCTTCCTATTTTTAAGATTGATTACCTGTCTATTGAACCACTCTGGCGCTTTGTTATTGATTTTCTTCCTTCGCTTTTTGGGGACTGTTTCTTCTAGAATATCATACATTATTTCGTAGAATGCATCCACTGATTTTTCTATGCCATGATTACGCGTTAAAATTTGCCAATCGACACAATTTAATTTATGTTTGATTACTGCATAGTATGCATTGCTAAAATCATAGAATGAGTCGGTGAAATTGTTATCCATCTTTGGTTTTTTTTCGTGTATAAATACGGAGTACTCAATAGCAGTGTGAAGTGCTTCATTTTTCCAAAGGGGCGAATATGACTCGGATACGCAAAAATCGTCCGACATGTTTGTAAATAACAAATCTAAGTAGCAGTTGTTTTTATTTTTCACGATATTTACTTTACTATTATTGATGTAGCCCTAATTCAGCACTACTTTCAAACAGAGTATGAAGCGTTTCTGTTGTCCCCTACAATTGGTATCAAGAAAGATTCATTTTCGTCATCAACAATAAAATTGGCTGTTCTTTGGTTAAAATCTCCGTATATGTGAACATTTGCTTCAGAATCAAATTTCGAAACAATATCACCAGCAATACTAAAAAAATTTTCATAGGACTCTTTCCTCGCGTGTTCTGGAAATACACTGACGCTAAAATGTGAATTTGGCCTCCGATGAGAAATTTTACCCACACATGGTCAAACTCCTTACACTTGTATGATAAAATTTGTTCCGATTCATAGTTAACACTAACTGCTACTAAAACGCCTCCACCGCATTTTTTTGGGATAACAATTTATCGCGATCATCTCTAAAAACGTTAAACAGATTGCCAAAAACCTCTTCGTTATACATTCCGGAATCCCAACTCGTCTCAGTTCCTAAAATTACTGTAAAATTGCACGCAGCAACTTGTTTATAAATTTCGTTCACTTTAATTGCACTTTTCATTCTGTTAAAATTTTGACAATAAATTATTACTTCTTTGCTTTCATGTTTTTGAGGCTCGGTTATGTGTGGCACTATGTTAGTCGAAAAACTAAAACTATTGGAATTAATTATCTTTTCATCGTAATCTAAATTAATGATAGTCGACAGATTAAAGTTACTTAAGCTATTTACCTCTCCTTGATTAAGAAAAGACGTCAAATTCAGCATATCATCTTCGGGTTCATCAATGTTATTGTCCTCCTCCAAGGGGTCCGTCAATTCAAGGGGAAACACGAATGCTTACATGTGCATGCCACGCAAGGTGCAGCCGAGAGGGCCCCAGGGCATTCCAATTGGTTAAATGTGCAGGAGCGGAAGGTGACGGAAAGAATGGTGCATCGCCGGCCGGGTACGGGTTTAGTATTTCACCTCTTTGAAAGTTGATTGTTCGATGGCTAGGTGGAGGTCTGGAGAAACGATCCTTTGCGGCAGCAATGAAGCTCGCGGTCGGGTGGAAGTTGGTTGTATTTGTTGTTGATGTTGGTATTGTTATAGTTGCAATGGTTGGTGGTTGCGTAGTTTTCATTATAGCTGTTGCAGTGGTTCCTATTGTCGTTGCGATCATATATACGATTGTGATGTGTGATGTTATTATTCGCCTGCTTTTTACGTTTCTTCGCTACTTCAGCCTGTTTTTGCTGTTTTTTTCGATACAATTTACGTTTGTCGTAATCTGTCCAGTCAGCTTTCCATACCTTTCTTGTCCCAAGAAGACGCCAGCCTGACTGAACAACTACCTGGATAGGGTTCATATTACTTAGCTCATATTCCAGTGAATCAATACTATCTGGAGAGCTACTGATAATTTTTGACTCAATTGAGTTAATGTTAGCTGATAAAGATTTCAGCTCGTCCATTATTTCAATCCCTAACATTGGGTTGTTGCACATGGGAGAGCCAGATGCTATGTTTACGGCTATGCTGCTGACTTGAGTTATTTCGTCTTTAAAAGATTTTAATCCATTCGCTATATCTGACATCATCGCATGCATTTTCGTACATATGTTTTGATTGGTTTCTTGCATCGCAATATTAAACGATGTCACATGGTTCTTGATAGTACTTGTGTTTATATTACCGCCACTGTTTGATGCCATCAGCTGTTTCTGTACATCAACGAGTAAAACTTCAAGGCGGTCCACCGCGTCGTGGATTATGGTTACATTATTTTGATGCACTGTAGAGCGGTGCATTACCTCGGTGTTTTTATTAATTTGATCAGCCAATTTTGCCTGCTGCTCTACAAGCACATTAAATTCAAAATTTGCCGTGATTAGAATTTGACACGAGCTGCAGCACGGGAGTACAGCAGACGAAGTATCCACTTTTTTCTCCTTCTTCCGAAGCGACCTTTTTTGCACGACTACACCTACGCAAGCGTCGTGAAATTTTCGGGAACATCCAACACATGACCACAAAACGGAATCGGTGGAAGAGTCCAAAGAGCAAACTTCACAGATCATTTTAACTGAACGTATTTGCTAAAAACCACACGTGAGCAAACACGAAACGTATACAAAATAATAAAATGTTTTAACAAACAAACCAAAGCCGCGTGGTCAGGAGCGAATTAAAAATACACTGATTGACGATCAATACTCGAGGTAAACAATCACCCGAGTCTATTCATATCTCCAGTAGGGCATTGTGTTATTGGTGAGTGTTCTGGTAGTCACCAAGGAGAACGCAAGAGAGCGCGTCCACTTGAAACTGCAGTGGTGGATGTGTTTGCAGGAGATAAGTGGAGTAAAGTTAGGAGCAATGTCCAATTTTAGGGCTTCATGGTTCATTTTAATCTTCGGCGTTCGTGATCATTGGGCTTGTAATGACCAGTAAACCAGACCAGAAAAAATAATGAATTTTAACAGGCGCGTAAAATTTCCTCTCATTTATTTATAAGCCAAAGCAAGCGTAAACAACGAAATTGTTTGCAATCTTTCATACGGCATTCAACAATGTTTGCAATCTTCCATACAATATACACTAAGGTTTTTTTTACACGGGTTGTTTTCGGCGATAAGAACAAAAATTGTCTTGTCGTTTTTGCTCCGTTTTGATTTTATTTTTATTTGTATTTTACTTTAAATTTCGGTCGTGGAGTGCTCTCCAGAATATACTTCCATTGATTGTTACAGGAGTGCCAACCGACAACCATCATACTTTGTGCGTTGCCCCTACGTGGTCCTTGCTTCGATTGTGTGTGTGCTTTGCCCAATGCCCTGTGATGTGGATCATTCGTTTCAATAAAATCTATCATGTGAAGATTTTCGACAATGTTTCGACGTTATCAACTGGTCTTAATTCTGTGATTCTAGTCGGATTATGAAGAAATTGTACGATTAAACTATACCCGTGTATTCAAACTTCAGCTGGAGGCTATGGGCATTGCTCTATGCTAGTTGACTGATCGGGCTTTTTGGATAGGACACGTAATGAAATGGAATTCAGCTAAGTACTTTTTACTTTTTGTATTTTGTAAAATCAGTTTAGCTCCCGTAATACACTAAATACGTACAGAACATTGTTTGCTGGCTAAGGTGGCAGGTATAATTGATTTATTAAATACCTGGTTCAAACTTTAGTTGGCAACGGTGGTTCTGGATGAAAAGTTTTGTTCTTTTCAAAAAAAAGTAGTACAAGAAGGTGAGATCATTCCATAAGCAAAATGCCATTTTTTACTAAATACGACCAGGGCATTGTCCGCTGGCTATTGCCGCGGGTATTGTGGGTTTACCAGGTACCCGGTTCAAGCTTTAGTTGGTGACGGTGGCTCTTCTTGACCTTTCATTCCTGAGTTGTAAGTGTGAATAAGGGCGTCTATGTAATGCTTTGCTGAACCTTTTGTGGACTCCAAGTACCTCCCATTTCCTCAAAAGCTTTGAGAATAACTTGTGTTACCTCAAAAGCTCTCCAAAAGACCATCGCTAGATTCAGTTTCTTCGCCACATCTCGAACTGAACTGTTGGGATTCCTCTTGATATCTTGAACTATCCGCTTGTGATTCATTTTTGCCACTTTTTTCATTCCGGTCGAAAGTCAAACGTTTGTTTTACCGATTTAAAACACAAGACACCGTAGCATTCCCAGCTTCCTGCTGATGGCGCGATGAGAAAGATCCGGATTTTCGAAGTACGTGCGCAAAATTTCAAAATTTCCGACTCCGCAACGATTGCACATCTGCTAGTGAAGCGTAAATACAGCGTAAACAAATATACATTGAACTAATTCCACACAAAATTTCAATAAAAAATACCGAACGGGTAAAAAGTTACAGCCATTTAAAAGTAGTGCAATTTGATTTCGTACAACCTTTAGATCGCCTTCAAAAAGATTTACAAACCATCTGATCCTTAGAGCGCTCTTTTCAGCTTCTAATTGTATGTAATGACTAAATGGTAGCATGAAAAGCAATGCATCCAGTGCCTTTGTTGGTGTACTTCTCATTGCACCAGTAATTGAACGACACGGTTTCTTCTACGCTATGCCTGACTTCAGACTGCACCTGATTTTAATATGCTGCACAGTTGACTTAGCCGCAGCTACTTTCTTAGCAACATTTCTAACCGACATATAAGGCTTTTTTGTGTACATCTTTCTCGACCTGGGTTAGGGGTGGCGCCCTTCTCGGCTGCTTAGGCGGCTTCCTTTGGATTTTTTTAGTGTGCAGAAACTTTTTGATTACATTTGACATTTTTTTCTGAGACACACCGAACGAATTTGCGACAGTTTCCTAAGAACGTTTTAGATTATCAAGCAATTTAGCCAAAATAGCATTTCACACTTCCTGTAGTCGCGACGCCATTAAGTTCAATAAATTAGTACAATGTGAACAGCATTTGCGCTGTTCCAAAGATGAATGCCTCAACTGACAGCAAAACCGTACAGTGGTAGAGAATTGTGCATTAGCTCGGAATAATGATGCGACAAATTTAGACCAAAATGAATACAGGCCTGTTTAAAGATATATTTTCTGCACGGAATCAACTGCATAAGTAACGTTAAATTATATTCACTAATACATTGCAGAGAAGATCTCTAGTTCATTAGCTATGAACCTTTTTTTTTCTAAAACAAAACCTGAATCTCCAAAATGGCATGTTTCTCGTTGCCTAAAAAATTAAGAAAGACGCTTGTGTTGATCGTCATGGTAATTTTTAGTTCCATCTTCTTCGATCCCCATGTGCTGTACCAGAACTGTTATGTTGACACTTTAAAATATCATCCTGCTTGTCTTAAGCGTCGTAAAACCAGTGCTTGGTGTACGAGCATATGACCTACAATTTTTTTCTTTCTCAATGTCGCGTTGTTCGGTATTCTTCGATAAAGTCGAAAAACCCCCTAACCTTGAGCGGCAATCCTGTGAACACGAACGAAACCATTGTCTATGTGTTGTCGCTGCCATGAGCTACCAAACAACCGAGTAAACGACCCAACGGAAGAGGTTCCAGTGTAGATTCAAAGACTACGGCGAAAATGGCACTATAAATTATAGCAATTCATTTTCGAACACATGTGCCATCGACATTATTGTTTTAGTTATATTTATTCACATATTTCAACGTCTGCGAACTGGGGAGAAGCATTCGGTGAAAGTAATGCCTTTGAGTTCGATGAAACCAGCACAGCTCGTGAAGGATTTCGTGACGATACTGTTATTCCATTTAAGCTATAAATTAGTATAGACAAATACATATTTCTCTGTCGAGCGTGCTTTTGGAGCATTTTTGAGATAAGGTGCTTTGAAAAATTAAAGCAGATCATCTCATAAACGTAATCTTTTCCCGGAAATCCACAGTATCTTTAGCGATTGCACTACCGCATCCATACATACTTCAACGGTCGAGCCATTATGTATGTTTATAGCAGCTGTGGCTTAACTTTCGGTCCGTAAAATATTTATTGACGCTCGTGGAGAGTCATTCGCTCTTGAAACATTCAAATTCACCGAGAAGGCGTTCTAAAACGAATAGAGGAAGACACAATGGCAAGAGCTTGAACAGCTACATAGCTTAATTTTATTGGAAAACTTTTTAAACACCATAATTAATGGGATATACCATTAGCCTTTCACTGGCACCGGGTGGCCACGAACAGTAATTTAACTGGTATTCCACCAAGTAGAATTCAGTATATTTGATAACTGATAGTTAAATTTATGACCTTTGCCGAGCAGAGCTCTCACCTCCAAGTTGTTACTTATGCATGCGGTGGGGCAGTTAGTAGAATACAAGCATGTATTTGAACATTCGTTTCTTGGTTTCATCCTCCGAGTGTTAAGAAATTAAATCTTCTTTTTAGCTTCCACTCATTGGATGAGGAATCTCATCAGCTAAAGCATGAGCAAGATTTACCACCCGAGGTTGCTACTCCGTTAATGAGAGATCAGCTGTCATTACACAGAGAACCAACAGACGATGCGTGGGTCTAGCATACATCCTCAGTGTGTGAAAACTGGAGATCCCAAAACAAGGCACTGCCGCCATCGATCGCGCCGAATAGGATTAGAAGTTTTGCCTATAAATGTGACTATTTGTTGTCGGTCAGAAAGTAAACTCGAAAGACTCGATCCATCTAATAAAATCTAGCTCAATCCCCATTTTTGCAGTTTTTGAACAGAAGAATGGATATATCAGTGAAAAAGATCGCAGCAAGCTCTGCCCACAAACGATTGTGTTTTAGGGAGTCGCACGTTTTTTTTTTTTCAATTATTTTGTCTCGGTTTGGGTTTTTAAGTTCAAAAATATTAAGTGCTGCCACAAACAAAATCAGAACCATGGCATAGTATTGAGAGGAGAAGCCATGAAAGCTGTGCGGTGATGTTTTTCATTGAAATCTGCAGCGCAGTGGTAT
>JASCZW010015387.1:0-20657 GCA_034211315.2 Aedes japonicus | reverse complement strand
GGAGGTTGATAAGATTGTGGCAGTGGCGGCTCGTTGCCTTTGAACTGCTTCTTCCCACGATTCATTCCGGGAAATAGCGTCGAAAAGCTTTTAGCACCGCTATGCGATATGACTAACGTCTTCGCACACAATTTAGGAAAACAAAAAGCAGTCTACGGACCGGCTTATCAAAGAGATGCTCCGTCGCAAGATTTGGCAGCTGGACATGATTCTTCGATCGGCCGGTGTGTCTCAAGTTCACGCTGGCGCGGAATTATCGGTCTCGCCAAAGTCAATTAGAGCAGCCGCGGTCACGTTTCGCACTAAATGGGCCTGCAAAACAAACCTCCGCAATTGCAGGTTGCCGGTTTCGCGTAGATGTCGCCAAGAAGATAGAGAAGCGGATGCCCTTATAGAGCTAGTCCCGTCACTGACGTCGTCACGTCGGCATCAACGTTGTCGCCGTCGGAGTATGGCCACTCTTCACGGCTTGTCATTTTAATTGCATTCTAATTCACTCTGCCGTACCGGAGCCAAGTACGGCTTGTACGTATTTACCGGGAGCGGCCGCCGTCCCCAATTATATCATATTTTCTTGCGGTTTTTTCTTCGGAGCATGTGCCCGGATCGGTTGGAGTAGGATTTGCACTGCAAATGGAAAGGAGCGAAGAATGAAGTAATTAATGGCACCGCGGTTGGCTTTTGGACAAGGGTGGCGCTTCCCGAGGGCCACCGGTAGAACCGTTACGGTTGTGGGATCAAGTTCCCGTTTAATGACAGCGTCGGCGATCGAACTCGGTTTAAGGGCAATTAGCACGGTGGTTGCTAATGGGTAATCAATTCTTAGCGACTAGCGACTCAAAATTGGCTAACTTCTTAAGAACCTCGTTGGACTCAAGTACATCCTAGAGTAGCCCATTCTATTGCACTGCTAGAATCTATTCCCCCATTCTATTGCAATCACTAGAATCTTTGGTTTTGTTTTGATTCACTGCACGCTCGTTCAGATCTACTCTAAAAAGAGTGACTTTCACTCAGTTTCGTATTCGCATTACTTACCTTACCATTCAGACTAAGGCCGGCGTGGCCTCTGCTGTACACAGAAGTTGTCTCCATTCTATTCGGTCCATGGCTGTCACTCGCCAGCCTCGCTGTCTGCGGAGGGTCCGCAGGTCGCCTTCTACTTGATCGATCCACCTAGCTCGTTGCGCGCCACTTCTTCTGTCATCCGACATTCTTACGACATGCCCAGCCCATCGTAGTCGACCGATTTTTGCGATGTGTACGATGGGAGGTTCTCCCAGCAACTGGTGCAAGTCGTGGTTCATTCGCCTCCTCCACGTTCCGTCTTCCATCTGCACTCCACCGTAGATGGTACGCAGCACCTTCCATTCAAAAACTCCAAGGGCGCGTTGGTCCTCCACTAACAATGTCCATGTTTCGTGGCCGTAGAGAACTACCGGTCTAATTAATGTCTTGTAGATGGTCAACTAAGTGATTCGGCGAACTTTGTTCGATCTTAGCGTCCTTCGGAGTCCAAAGTAGGCACGATTAGCAGCCATAATGCGCCTTTTTATTTCTCTGCTGGTGCCATTATCGGCGGTCACCAATGAGCCCAGATACACGAATTCGTCTACTACCTCGATTTCATCACCGTCGATCTGAACTCGTGCTAGGAGGCTAACATTGTCTTCTCGTGAGCCTCTTCCCTTCTTGTATTTTGTTTTCGACGCATTAATCACAAGCCCAATCCTACCAGCTTCAGCCTTGAGTCTGATGTACGTTTCCGCTATCGTCTCAAAGTTACGTGCTACGATATCAACGTCGTCGGCGAAGCCAAATAGTTGGACAGACTTCCTGAAGATCGTGCCACTCGTATTCCCATGCTATATGTCAAAAACTGAGTAACTTGAAATAAGGAAACCGTGTAAATGCTACTCTGATTGTAAAAGCGCTGTGCTTATAAAAATAGAGTAATTATAATGAAGCTGTCAGAAGCGAAAAACGTGGTTGAGTCCAAGGTTCAGTCGATCAAAAATTTTCAAATGGGATGACTGTAAAATTTAAGCCGAAGTGCCGAATTCAAACCATAGATCCATAGATTTACAAATTTAAAGTTTTTCGATACTTCCGTTTCAGTTGTCGACAGTTGTTGAAAACAATCAACGATATCATTAAAATAAAAAATAAAAAATCAAATTAGATACTGAATAATGTTTACTCAAATTTTGATAAGTGACCTAGTTAATCAGAAATGAGTAACTTTATAGCTACTCTAATTAGGTAAGTCCAATTTCAACAAAACTGAGTCGTATTCTACTCAGTTTTGCAAAAATACAAACAAGCGTGGCTTAGTCATGTTTACTCTAATTTTGAAAGGTAACCTAGTTAATCAAACATGAGTAACCCTTCATTTCTCGAGTAACTCATGTTAAGGGCCTAAAAGCCTTTTGTAAACAATGACTTTATATGTAGATTTCTCTTGAATCTTAAATCACTCTCAAGAAATGAACGTAGCATCTGGTAGAAGAATGTTATTTCTACCATATAGAGTAGCTGGATTCAGTAGCATTCTCGTGATTCATGAAGCATTCTCGTGATTCATCAACGTTTAAAGTCATTGTTTACAAATGGCTTTTAGGCCCTAATCATGAATTATTCGAGAATTACTCTAATTGGGGTAGTTTCACTTCTAACGAAACTGAGTCGTTTTCTACTCAGCTTTGAGTAATTACAAACGAGCGTGTGTGTTATTTTGACACAATATTTGAGGGGTGTTTCGTTTGGAGTTGTTTTTTCGAGGGGTGATTCATGAAGTTTTGATCCGACGCGCTGGTACATGCTGAGCCGAAAATAAATGTGTTCTTCTCTACCTTCCAGCCCCTGGTCGAAGGCCGTTAGGTTAATGTTATGATAAATTAATCAAGAATCTCAAGGTGTTAGTGTTTAACATAAATAGGACCATCCAACAAACGTCGGAGAAGTTCAGATCTTGTGAAGACCGTCATGCGATTGTGAGTCATTTCAAGATCACAAGGCAAAACTATTCTTCTTCATAAGCACTTTACCTGGTTCTGACGTTTAAATTCCTCATTGGAGATTCCGAGAAGCTCATTGGAATTTCGTAGAAGTCCATTTGAACTTCCGAGGAGATCATTGGAACTTCCAAAAAGTTCGTTGACGGGAGAAGCTCATTTGAACTTCCGAAAAGTTCATTGGAGCTTCCGAGAAGATAATTGGAACTGCCGAGAAGTTCATTTGAACTTTCGATAAGATCGCGAAACTTCCAATAAGCTCCCGAAACTTCCAATAAGCTCGTGAGACATTCGAGGCGTTTTTGGAAATATCGAGGAGTTCGGGGAACTAACATAAAGCTCTTGGATCTTCCAAGAAGTTCATTGGAAAATCCGAGAAGCTCATTGGAACATCTGAGAAGTTCATTGGATCTTCCGCGAAATTCATTGGAACTTGCTAACAGTTCATTGGAACTTGCTAACAGTTCATTGGAACTTGCTAACAGTTCATTGGAACTTCCGAGAAGTTCATTGGAATATCAGAGATGTTCATTTGAGCTTTCGATAAGATCGCGAGAACCTCGATAAGCTCCCGAAACTTCCAATAAACTCGTGAGACATTCGAGGCATTTGTGGAAATTTCGAGGAGTTTAGAACTTACATAGAGGTCTTGAATCTTTCAAGAAGTTAATTGAAACTCCAGAAAAGTTAATTTGAACATCTGAGCAGCTCATTGGATCTTTCAAGAAAGTAATTGGAAATCCGAGTAAATCATTGGAATATCCGAGAAGTTCAATGAGATTTCCGAGAAGTTCATTGGAGCTTTCGAGGAGTTCATTGGAGTTATTCGAAATGTTAATTTGAACTTTCGATAAGATCGCAAAAACGTAGATAAGCTCCCGAAACTTCCAATGAGCTCGCGGAACATTCGAGGCGTTCGTGGAAATATGGAGGAGTTTAGGACTTACATAAAGGTCTTGAATCTTCCTAGAGGTTCATTGGAACTACAGAAAAAATAATTTGAACGTCTGAGAAGCTCATTGGATATTCCGCGAAACTCATTGGAAATCCGAGTAAATCTTTGGAATATCCGAGAAGTTCATTAAGCCTTCCGATAAGATCGCGAAACTTCTGATAAGCTCGCAAAATTTCCAATGACAGTCGCGAAACATTTCAGTTGTTCGTTGAAATTACATAAAGGTCTTGATTCTTCCAAAAAGTTTGGGAACGTCCATTAATTACGTCACGCAAAAAGTGACTCTTTATTCTTTTGAGGAGTTCATTGGATCTTCTAAGAAGTTTATTACAACATCCGAAAAGTTCATTCAAGCATTTCAATAAGATCGCGAAAATTCGGTTTAACTCGCGAACTTCTAATAAGTTTGGAAAATTTCCAATAAGTCTCACGAAACATTTGAGGCGTTCGTTGAACTAACATAAAAGTCTTAGTTCTTCCAATAAGTTCACATAAAATTGCGAGAAGTTCTTAGGAACTTCCAAGAAATTCATGGAAACTTCGGAGAAGTTCATTTTAACTTTCGAGAAGTTCTTTGGAACTTCTGAGAAGTTCATTGGAACCTCCGCGAAATTCATTGGAACTTTCGAGAAGGTCATAGAGAATTCCTAAAAGTTCATTGGAGCTTTTGAGAAATTCACTGGAGTATCCGATGTTGATGTTAATTTGAACTTATGATAAGATCGCGAAATCCTCGATAAGCTTCCAATAAGCTCATGAAATATTCGAGGTGTTAGTGGAAACATCGAGGAGTTTTGAACTTACATGAAGGTTTTGGATCTTCCAAGAAGTTCATTTGAACTCCCGAGAAGTTTATTGGAACGTCCGAGAAGTTCATCGGATCTTCCGCGAAGCTCATTGGAACTGACGAGCAGTTCATTGGAACTTCCGAGAAGGAATTGGAACTTCTGAGATGATAACTGTATCTTCTGAGAATTTTATTGGAATTTCCGAGAGGTTGATTGGAACTTTCGAAAAGTTTATTTGAATTTCAGAGAAGTTCTATTGGAACTGCCGCGATTTTGAATGAAACTTTCGAGAATTTCAATGGAGCTTCTGAGGAGCTTATTGGAGAAGTTCATTGGAACTTCCACGACATTCAATGGAACTTCGAAAAACTCATTGGAATTTCCAATAAATTCATTGGACCTTCTGAAAACCTCATTGGAACTTCCGAGATGTTGATTCAAACTTCCAAGAAGTTCATTAGAACTTCCGAGATGTTCATTGGATCGTTCAGGATGTTCAATGGAACTTCCGAGAAATTCATTGAATCTTTCGAGAAGTTCATTGGAACTTCTGAGATGTTCATTGGAACTTCCGAGTGGTCCATTGGAACTTCCGAGTGGTTCAGTGGAACTTCTGAGATGATAATTGGAGCTTCCAAGAATTTTATTGGAACTTCCGAAAGGTTCACTGGAACTTCCGAGAAGTTTAATGGAAATTCCGAGAAGTTCAATGGAACTTCCGATAAGGTCATTGGAGCTTTTGAGATGTTCATTGGAACTTCCGAGACGTCCATTGGAACTTCCGAGAGGTTCATTGCATTGAAGTTCAGATAAGTTCATTGGAGCTTCCGAGAAGTTCATTGAAACTTCTGAGTTGAGAAATGGAACTTCGAAGAACATTATTGGGACTTCCGAGAGGTTCACTGGAACTTTCGAGAAGTTTATTGGAACTTCCGAGATGTTGATTTGAACTTTCGAGAAGTTCATTGGAGCTTCCGAGGTTTATTGGAACTTGCGAGAATTTTTTGGAACTTCCGAGAAGTTCATTGCATGTTCCTAGAAGTTCGTTAGAGCTTCCAAGAAGTTCATTGAACCTTTTGAGATAATTGGAGCTTCCGAGAATTTAAACTTCCGAGAAGTTGATTGGAACATTCGAGAAGTCCGAGAGGTGTATTGGAACTTCCGAGAAGTTCATTGGAGCTCCCGAGAAGTTCATTAGAGCTTCCGAGAAGTTCATTGAAACTTTTGAGATATTAGAGCTTCCAAGAATTTCATTGGAACTTCCTAAGTATTGAATTGGAACTCTCGAGTAGTCTGAGAGGTTCATTGGAACTTCCGATAAGTTCATTGGAATTCCAGAGAAGTTTATTGGAATTTCGGAGAAGTTTATTGGATCTTCCGAGATGTTGATTGGAACTTTTGAGATTAGATGGGAACCAATGGGTGCTTCCGAGCAGTTCACTTGAGAGAAGTTCATTGGAACTTCCGAGAATTTAATTTGAATTTCTGAGAAGTTTACGGGTGCTTTCGAGAAATTATTAGTTTGCCAAAATCTTGATTTAAAAATCGAACCGAGAATCTCCGAGATCGAAAAGCATATCTGTGTGCTGAGATTATGAAGTTCTCCCCAATTTCTGAAACAGAATACCCAATGAGTGCTTTATACGCCATTTCACAAGTCACAAAGAACCAGACACCGGACTCATCCCCCTTCCGATGTTTAGGTGCACCTTCAACAGCTGAGCTGCGAATAACGAACCTCGCCATTTTGCAGACCTCTATAAAAACGCTCGAATTTGGCTAGCTCCTCAATCTCTACGATCGCAGCTTTTTCCCATGCTCCTGACCTGTCGCTACGCACCTTTAACGAGCTTCCGTATCTCTATGGCGAGATTTCACGCATTTCAGCTTACCCTTTAGGCGGGTGGTCACCACCATATACAGACCATCCCAACTTCCCACGGGCACCATCAAAGGATCACACAGTCTAGTTCTCCGAAAAAATTCGCAACGCGCTCCGATTGATTCCCGAGACGCACGTTGAACTTTCACATCTCACCGAGCTTCTCGTGTTGATTTCCACCGGTGAAATCGGAGCCGGGAGTGCGCAGCAAAAAAAAAATCAAAATTAATTACAAGAGCTCGGAGCTTGTGGCCCGTTCAGCTTCGGAGCGGTGAATGGGATTGCTGGGGCATACAAAAACACAATATAGGTTCGTCGATTTCGATAAAGTGGCGGGAGCGGGAGGGCAGAGGCAGAGCATGGTTGCTTTGATGAAATGAAGTAAAGCCAGTAGGCCATGGATTGCTACAACTTGATTTATATATATTTTGTTTCTTTGCGGCCCCAGTCCGGCAGTTCTCCTCTCCAAGTGTCAGATTGTCGAGTACTCCGTGATCGAAGCCGAATCATGGGAAAGACGATCAACAAACGCGCGCGCGCGGAGATCCGAGGTAGATTGGCAGACAGCAGCTACACAGAAAACAAAAATAACATAAGAGTGGATGAACATGAACAGCACTTGGATTGTTTTTCGAGTCAAGCGAAGGAGGAATGAGAGGAGAAGGAGAGAGAGAGTGAGCGACGATGATGACGGTTAATCCCTAAATTGTTAATCGAAGCTCGGAACCAGTCCGTCGGTTGATCGGTCAGGGGCAGGTATAAGCCGGATCGATATTCTAATTCCCTTTGAGCCGCAGCCCGACCCAGGCGGGAATGAGGTGGAATGAGGGGTGAAGGTAATCGATACGCTTTTCATCTCGTTTTGCTCATTACACATGAATGAAGCGATTATTGACATTTAATCCCTCCCGATCTCGGAGTTTCGGTTTTGGAACGAGCGCTGTGTGCGCACCGTTGTCGTTGGCTTTACCAGGATGGAGAAGATTAAACGACGGAAGCCGACATCCTCAAGAGGACTTGAGTGCAATCGAACTCACACACAAAAAAACGACTACTTGATGACCGTTTTGTGGACCTACTCGGATCAAATTTGACAGCATTTGTGACAGTAACGAAAAAAAAAAAACTTAAGAGAAATTTCGATCCAACATGGCACTTTTTCCCAGGAACAACAATCTATTTGCCCAGCACTTACCGCCTTCAGCTGCCGGTTAAGTGTGAAACGCTTCCATTTTCCTCGAAGGAGCACTTGAAGCATCAGATCCTAAACAAATAGGTCCCAAAAGCTGACGAAAGTAACACAAAAGGATACATTCTGAAGAGGTGCGATCCTGTGGATCGTCACAGCCAGCAAGCCGGCTGTGGCGTTACGAATCGGAATCTGTAACCTATGATCACCTGCCGAGAAGTGGAAAGCATTCCCGCTAAGCGTCTGATCACTCGCTGTAATGGGTCGGAAGACTATCGGTCGCGCATGACTGCTGATGCTGCTGCCGGTACCGCGATCCGTTAGATCTTGGCTGAAGTACACTGCAAATGTGCTGTGCAAAGAACGTCCTCATTGAATCCATCCACCTCCGCCGGGCATCTCGCGCGAGATAGAGAAAGATGCGATGCGAATCGCTGCCATTAAGGCTGCTGCCAAAGCCAAAGCCAACGATGATGATGATGATGATGATAGTGATGTTCTCGAACTTCAAGCCTCTTGCCCGATGTGGAGGAAGAGGAGGGATCAGAAAAAGAATCGTGAGGCAGCCATGTGATACCTATACCCCTTGGCTTGATCGAAGAAAGAGCCAAACGACGAAACGGGGCGATGCGAAGCAGGCGAGGAGTACCACTCAAAGTGCCGACTTTGATCTTTTTCGTTCCTCTTTTGCCTCGCCTCCCTTTCGGTTTTATTGCTGCTTTTCGCCTGGATTCAATCGTTGGCTGCTTCCACCATTCCACCCCGGCCCCGCTTTCCTCACCATCGGTTACCGTTTTCGCCATATCTTCCTTCGAAGGACCTACCGGTCCCGCCGAACCGTACACACTCTATAATTAATCAAAAAGTGGCATGTAAATCTTAATTTGATTTAAATATGACAGGATGGTTTAATTTTTACAAATGTTTTATTTCGATCGTCCGGTTCTTTTCCAAATGCTCTTACGACCGCACCGCTCGCACCTCTGGCCACGCGTAGAGGAGTAATTTTGGCAATTACTCGCTTTTTTTTCTGCCTTCGCTTCACTCACACATGCACACATCTGGATCGCTTTGAAAATTTAATTTCATTTTCATAACTTAACGCCAAACTATTAAAGCTAATTTCGATTATTTATCTTTTCGATCCGTCCGCCGTGAATGATCGTTGCCGCCGGAACGATTTTCCTGCTCTTTTCTCGAAGGCAGCCAGTCGGCAAAGATCAAAGCGAAAATCCACCGCACGCTCCTCTTCTTTTTCGTCTTCTCTCGGTTTCTTTTCGCTGCCGAGGGTATTCCTGTGCCATTACCCACCACTCGCACTCACATATGCCATCATTGCACACACATCAGCCCCTCCGGCCGTCAATTTCATACGCTGCACTGGCATTCTTCTCGGTGGTAGGTTACAAAGCCGCCCCACCTCATCGCCGAAGGAATAAAAAAAAGAGTAAGTCGGCTTGGGTAGTTTATGTTATTAAATTAAGCTGCTGGCTTTTGCCGTACGTGTAAATTTTGATTATTTGTTTTAATCCGGCAGTTTAATAGCGGGGATATAATTCTCAGCTTTACTAGCATGCACACCTCGGGCGGTCGGTTCCATCCATTCCATCCCGTAGCGGACCGGAGCGGACGCGGCTTGTAACTCCACAATCCGCCAGGAATCCGATATGATTTAGATAGATACTGGCGAAACAGGCCCGGTCCGCTCGCCGGCCGAAGTGTTTTAATTGCTATCCAATGGCTTCCTAATGAAGGCTCGCGGGATTCAATTAGATTATAGTCTGCACTTACTCACCACGGGTAATTATCGACATTTGGCGGCGTGGCCTTTGATGTTTCAGCGTCCGGCGGTGTTATTAGCGCGTTTTGGAATTCTTCCGTACGGACCCCGATTGCCCGCTGGAGAGGATTTCAAGGGCAGCAGTGTGATTCACAATGGTGCGAGTTTGACTGACAGCATGCGCCGGTGGAGATGCCCTCAAATGCGCTTTTAACCCCGCGACTTTGAATTTGAGTAATGATTAGTCAAAAAATAGTAGGATTCACTCGGGCCAATAACAAGATTTTGCAACCCGCTTGTAAACCTGTGAACTTCGTTTCTAAGACTTGTGAACTTTTTTGGAGGACTTTTCTTAGAACATTGCTGTGGACTTCGCTTTTTGTAAACACTTTAAAAAACACTTTCACGAGCGTATTACCCAGGTAATCAATAAGCATTGGTACGCACTAATTCTGCATCATACTTGCATTTACGATTCTGCTACCGTAATGTTAGCTGTCTGATATCTGCATTTTTGTTGCTTGTAATATTACTAGAAGAACGCACTGAAAATGCTTAATTAAAGCTGTTTACAAATCCATAAGTGTCCGTATTTTCGGAGCGTTTCATCATTCTTGCTTACTCCTGCATCAGGACTATAGCAGTCCTCACTCTGGTGATCTTCTTCATCCAAGTTCTGCAGGTCCATCTGTCCAACATTTGTAAACAACTTTAGTTAAGCATTTTCAGTGCGTTATTCTAATAACATATCATGCAACAAAAATGCAGATATCAGACAGCTAGCATTACGGTTGCTTTGCGTGTGCTATTTTACAACATCTGTGCATTCAGACAGCCAATGTACTGCAAGAAGAATCTTAAATGCTAGTATGATGCAGAATCAGTGCCTATTTCAATGCTTATTGGTTACCTGGGAACATTGAAGTTTATATTGGGCAAATATTAAAACCGTTCCCATATGTTCCATATAGGTTAGAGGATAAAGACGCGGTATAAAAACACGTCGATCACGAAGCAGCGAGTTTGAATCCCATCCTAGGAAATGTAAAAACTGCAGCGAATTTGAGTTTCCCCTTTCATAAGAAAAATAGGGGGTCTAAACAGAAAGCAAACGTTCATCATCAGTACAGAAGAGGAAAAAAATATAAGAGGCAAAACAGGAAAATGAATAAAATCTATAATTGAAAATGGACTTTTTTTTCCTTCGCATTCTCAATCAAGCATTTAATCAGCATTCTAAAAGCTAAACTCCCCAGCAGCAGAAAAGCATTTCAACTGCTGTCATCTAGCTGTCATTTGCAAACGTTACCAATTCATGCTACCAATGACCCAAGTAACCATTAAGCACTAAACGTGGCATTATATCAGCATTATATCTGCATATAAAGCAGCACTTAAATACCTTGAAGCTCTTTATTCACATATAATGCTAATAGAATGCTAAGAAAGGCGAAATAACATGCTTATATAATGCAGAAGTGACAGCTCGTAAATAGCATAAGTAATGCTATATTAATGCAACTGAACATAACTGTCAGTTTTGGTAGCCCGTTTTTTGCACTGCTAATGCTATTATTCTGCATTTATCTGCTGTCTGTTTCCGTCTGTTTTGTTAAGAACTATTTCTTCTTTTGATTCTTCTTATTGATGGTATAAGCAAAAAAGGAAGAAAAATGCATGCAATATTGAGCAATAAACAAAACGCTTAGAGTGAATTCATATTTTTAGTATTGGATGTATTAGTATGAGTAATGTAATATATTGTAAATTGAATATATTGCGAAAATCTCATGTACTGCGTCTTAAATCAAGGTATCATCATGCATGGTTGGCTCGCTGCTTTTGCTGCCGGTACCTACAAGCTGTTCCTGTTGTTAGAGCTTTCATCTTCGGATTCTACGAACGAACTTGAAGGCGTAAAACTAACTGGCTGATGAAGATTTAGCAGTTTCTGGAACCAAATCATCAATATGATCAGGTTAGTTAAGTTTAGAAGTATCGTAGTTTCGATACAATTTCACTTTACGTCTATAATTTTCACTGTTTAAAGTTTTTTTTTCCACTTATTCTTGGTCATACTGGTTTTTGTTGACTCCAAATAACTTTTCAATGCTTTTGTAAACAAATTCTAAGCATTATTTGATAGCCTTATATTAGCACTAAATGCAAATATAAAGCATGTATGCTGTGAGCATGATTAATACTTTTATGCATTATAATACGGCTTATACGCACATAATGCAAGCGATAATGCTAAATTTTGGGTGGAGCTGAATGCATTAATGATGCTAATATGAGAGGCTTGCATGCATAAAATCTGCTAATATAGAACTTTTGAGCAACATTAATGCTGATATTGTGCTATTATCGGGCTATAGCTTAATGCTTATGGTTACTTGGGGAATGACATATTGTCGACATAGACGTTTTCTTTTGGTGGGATCCAGCATTAATTTGGCCGTATAGCGGGCCAAAACCTGTTTTTGAATAGCATTTAAGGTGAATATAATGCTCATATGCATTATATCGCTTGTCGTTAAGACGTATATACGGCTACTTACGGGCTCTATTTAATGCTTATTGGTTACCTGAGTAGTAGAACGATTGTAATTGGAAAACTACGAAAATTTAGATTACCACTTTAACTTTAAATTTACCTTTAAAAAAACCTGAAACACTTTTTTAATCTATCACTAGTAAACGGGAGCAAATTTACTGTAAATTCCACTACAGAAAGCTTATCTTTTGACAGGTTTTGACATTTAACGAAATTTGCTCGCGTTTACTAGTGATAGTTTAAAAAGTGTTAAAGTTTTTTTATGTTAAAGTGTTAATTACAATTTTCCTAGTTTTCCAATTATTGGTGTGTAGTTTTTTTCCTGCTCATGAATTTTTCATCTTGAAAAACACTATGTGGATTGCTATCAGGGCTGCTATGCTTCTGGAGAGTTTCGAATGAAGCTCAAGATTGTCTTTTGGGTTGCTTTCTCAGGACTTTCTATGGACTATTCGTATCAACCAACATATATCGTTAATATATCTGCCGGGACTGTTGTAGAGCTGCTTGAAGTCTACGACTAGTTCATGAGCTCCAACTAAATTACTTAAACTTTTCAAATGACTCTTTCCTATGAAATCCCCCGGGGATGACGTTTGACAGATGGACGTTTGGCCTATGGATCTTTGGCCTATGGATGTTTGGCCGAATGGACGTTTGGCCGAATGGACGTTTGACCGAATGGACGTTTGGCCGAAAATTGTCTATTAGCATAAATGTATTGCAGAGAAAAAGAAATAAGATTATAAAAAAGTAATTTCAAACGCATTAGCTCTAAAAAAGGAAATAAGGAATCAAAACAACATTATCGATCGCATTAGATAGCATCCCGATATTCTAGACTTATTACACATCAATCTGTGTGCGCATTTGCTGTAATAAGCATTCTAATTAAGTTTCCACTATATCAATCCACTAAAACAACGAAATTTTTATGTTCAAAAAGGCAAAAAATGGTATTCGGCCATTTGCTCATATACATGAAAAAGGAATACGTTTTGATAAAACCGTAGACTCCTGGTTTTAGGTGGAAATATGTATTATGTTAAACAGAATGAAGACAGAATGGGTCAATATTGTTTATAATCTTGAAGAAATATGAAGTTCCTCCGAAAGATACCTTCTTTTTATTCTTTGCATATGGGCCTTCTATGACGATACATATCCCTGTGTTCGAAAGCAAACCTCTGAATCAAGCGCTTGCTCGTTTTATTACTCTTTGTGAGATTGTTCCCTTTTTTCAAACATGAGCAGTTTTTTGGAGTTTTACTGATCAAACAAATGTAATTCTCATGATTTGAATTTCAATTTTTAGAAATTTTGAACCGACTGGTGAATTATGTGAGAAACTATTATCTGATCATTTTGAGCTTTAATAAAATTGCATTTTTCTTATTTTACTTTAGAGACGTTGTTTGGAATCAAATGATTAAAAGATATTGGGCTAAATGGCTTTGAACCCTAAAATTACTTGGCATGGCATTCTATTTAGCTCGTTTTCGGCAAACTATTTGTATAATTTCCTGATTCTGTCTGTGTGGTCTCGACACTGATTTAACCTGCGAATTACCGCTAAATCGTTCCGATAGTCTTTGTAGATCCTCCAAAATGTTCAGTTTACACTTGATCCTTGGATCCTTAGATTTTCGGAATTTCATGATTATTACTTTTCATGTCACCATTCCTAAAGAGACAGACAAATAAATTTTCCTTGATTCTAACATTAAATGATCATTTAAAAAACAAGCGTTCACACCTAGATGAACGACCTCAGTGCCTTGGAAAAGCTACAATGGATAGCCCAATGGTATTGAACGCAAAGGTTACGCAGGAATACGTAGCGATGTAGTTGTCACACCCAATGGGGTTGTAGTTTCTGTATATGTATAAAGACTGGACTCGGAAAAAATGAGACACACAAAAATGATCACCTAAAATTCATTTTAAATCGGATATTTCTCAAATTTTTAGGGATTTAAAAACTCTATATTAGCTATGTTTTGGCATAATTTATTTATTGAATTTCCTCCCCCAAGCTAAACGCTCGTACATTTTTCTTAACACTGCTCATGATATCTTGGGCGAGGGTTTGTCCATCTCCCTTACCCTATTTCTCCCAGTTTTTCTTCAAATCTTCATCGGTTTTGGATGTTTTTCCGCTTTTCTTCAACATCTTCTTCATTATCGCCCAAAACTTTTCGATCGGGTGAAGTTCTGGTGTATTTGGCGGGTTCGCTTCCTTCACTTCGTTCCAATCCATTACAGGCTTGGCGTAATGGCACCAAGCGAGATCCGGCCAGAACAGCGTTGGACCACGGTGAGAGCAGAGGAAGGGCAGCAAGCGCTTCGCGTAGCACTCCTCTCGATAAATTCGCCCGTTTATGGTGCCGGTTGCAACTGAACGGCTTGCTGTACCGTCCGCACTCACAGATCGCCTGCCAACAGGTACTTCTTTGCGAATTTGTCCATCTTTCTCTTCCGAAACTCTTTCCGAGTCCTCCATGCGGGACGTACCGACAAAAACTCGAGGCCGGGGACGGTTTGGTGTCTGCCTTTGATATATGTCTCGTCGTCCATGACGAGACAGTCTGGACTGACCGCCACTCACGGTAACAGCTTCCGCAATATCGGCCATCTGGTGCTTGCTTGTCAGTCCGGTTTGGCGCCTTCCTGACCTTAAAACACGTAGCCCAGCCTGCATTCATGGTCTGCTGACGAACCACTTCGACGAATCGACCTTTTCGGCCACGTCTCGGGTGGAAAGGTTCGGGTTATTCTTAAAGTACTGTATTCTTAAAGTAAGTTTATCTTCCGCGCCTTCTCTGGGCTTTCGGCCGCTTCCAGCGCGCCGCTCGATGGTCTTTGTCTCCTGGAACATCTTTACAACACGGGACACGGTAGAATGGTGGATTCCAAGCCTTTTGCTGACTGCCTTTTGTGCGACTGGTCGATCACCGCGCCCAAGATATGCTGGCGTAACTCTTCTTGTTTTGAATGCATCTTGAAATTTTGCACACATAAACATAACACTCCAAACTAGTATTACCAATCATTTTACTAATTTTTACCCACGCAATACAAAGTTACACCCAAAACACAGTGTCGCATTTTTTCCGAGTCCAATCTTTAGTATATATAGTTTTTTCAGATTAGACCTAAAAAAGTGACGCATGAAACAAAGACTGTATCTTTAATTATTGCCCTTAGTCTCTTCGGAAAGGCATTACAAGCGGCACGCACCTGATTTTTGGGGATCTTCCGTACGGTAGCTTTGAATGTTTCAATACCAATTGGTTTGAGATCTCGAAGGTGAGCTTCCATGATTCCCCAAATAGAGAAATCCGCAGGATTTGCATCCTGCGAAAAAGCTGGCCATAATTCCTTAAGAATGAAGTCTGGAAAATTCTTGGTGCACCATACTTGGGTAATCTTTGCTCCATTCGAAGGCGCAGAATCCTGTTGAAACACCCATTTGCGGTTACCGAACATCGTTAAAGTATGCTTCTTAAAATGCAGTGGTAGACGACCTTCCGCAGAAATCGCTCACCAAACCATGACCGAAATATGATTTTGGAATCGTTGAGCAGAAGAAAAGAATATCCTGAATACTCGCTGCAAAGGCTCGGTCATTTTGAGCATTGAAACTTTGCTGCAATACGATTTTTTTCTCATCCAAAGATGCAATGACTGTGTCATTAACACTTCTTGCCAGTAACAGCCAAAAATCATCTATCTGGCCAATGGTTGCTCGCCAGTACACCCACCTAAGTGTTTGCCACTGCCAGCTGTCACTCAACTCATCTTCGAGATCGACGACCGATTGAAACGTAACGCAAAGGTGTACCCCTTATTAATCTTTTATTGATGCATAGGCGATGTGCTTTACTGAAATTTGTAGTCTGTGATAGGGGGATACCGTGCATTTGGTAAATTTATTCTGATATATTGGCATTATAAGCCGACACCTTATATTTGCGTTATTTTCAATAGATTAATGTTGAAAATCACTGAATTTCAATATTGAAATCGACGCGTAGAAATATTTCCAATCGATTAGAGCAAACCTTTTGAAAAGATCTGGAGAAACCACTGAGATATTGACGCTCAAATCCTGACCACTTTTCGTGGCGGTCGAAATAGCTTATTTTCGAATTGTACCTCCGTATATAAAACAAAGACGTAGTCCTTTAGCATTAGCATTAGCATTAACGTTTGCACACCTCGTGGATGGAGCTACGATGAGGAATAATTCGTTGAAGACATTGCATGCCACCATGGAACGAAACCTTATTACGGTTACTGATACGTTTCTTCACACAATAATCTCCACGAAGACACTCCTCGATCGCTCACCTGGCCACGTCCATGCAACCGGTGGTGATAGGGAGATTGGTATCTACCTTTAAGAAGACACGGGGAACCCAGCGCAGCCTTCAGTAGATATCAAAAGAAAAAGGAAATAATAGTCGGAGAGAACAGTTGAACAGAATGCCCTGTTTGATGTACCGAACAGAAATGTATTCAAAAATGGTCGTTGGGAGCATCTTGTCATGACAGGTTAGCGTGATGCTCCATTTCTCTTCAAACGGTTGGAACTTTAGCATTAACTATAGTCATAGCTCCTTATAGCTTATGGTTATAGCGCCAATACTCGCTCTTCGAAGTAGAAGAACGTCTGAAAAATATAAGGGGACAGTCACTGAGATAGCTTCTATCCACTTCCATTCAACATTTCGCCAGACATGTCTGAGTGTCGTAGATCCACTTTCTGCGTACCACGGTCTTACAAATCTGTTTGGATATTTGATAATTATCCTGACATCTATTGCCGAAAGTGCTGGAAACCTAAACAACCTTCATAGTCGTATAAGAGATAATATATATAAAACAAAGACGTAGTCCTACGTCAAAAAGAATTTTTTCGTACTTCAACAAAGAAAGCTATCTCTTAAAAAGCGCCGCTTGTAGTTCCTTAACCCGCTCCGTAATCTAGCGAAACATCACTCTAGCTGAAAAATACGATCGAATCCACTTGGATGATTCTTCCCATGGATTTTTCAGGAATATTGTCTCCTTTTGCAAGTTTTCTGATGGAACCAGGGCTGGTAGCAGATTTATGGATGAATAATAGTGACTTTAGTGACTTAAAGAATAAAAATAGTGACTAAAAAGTGATTTCCAAATTTTAGTTTTTTTTTTAAATCTTTTATTAATTTGAAGTATAAGTACAGTAAAAATGATCTAGGTGATCAGCCCCGTTTGCAAAAATGAATATTATTGCGATGCAGTATGACTTTTTGGTTTTTTTTTGTGGGTCTATACGCACGGTTGGAACGCCTTCCAGCATGACCTGTGCTAGAATTACTTCTGACATATCTTGCCTCTTAACTTTTTTTTGAGCCCTTGCCATGTGAAGCTGTTTTCACTACCTCGTTCACCAGAGGGTATTTAGGCTCACCTACAGCCGTTTTTTTAGTAAACAACTGGTTTCAATACTCCTCAAATCTATACTCTGTACCCAAGGTCAGCACCTAGCATTTTAACAAGTTCCATTCGTCAATAAGAAGATCATAGTAGACCTGAATCTGAAGGAACTTGGCGATTTTCACAACATACTTGGAACTTTCACTGGATGCAACGGCTGAAGAAGCATTAGCAATATTTTATAAACGAGTTCTGCATACCAGACTTTTGAGGTAGGAGTACGTCTTTGTTTTCTATACTAGGGTACAATTTGCAAACAAATCGCATTAGACTCTTTCAGGCAAAAGTGGTCATACGTGATCTCGAAAGGATATTTCAGCCATAACTACAAAGACTGAATAAAATTGTTACACCAATCTATTGGCAAATATTGTTCTTCTACAATATTTTCTATAGGGAAGGTCGCATTGATTCACGTCACGCATAAGTGTTGAGAGTTTGGGATAAACGTGACGATCCTTCAAAAAAAATGATAGGTCCATACAAAAACGTACAAGGGGGACAGTAATAAAAGCTGTATCTTCGTGACGTTATTAATGGACTTTACCTATCGGAAAAAATAAAAGTATAATGAGTTGACCTAATTGACGACCTAGAACATCCTGAATATGAAGAAGTTCAGGAAGAAGAAATAAATGCCTTATTAATAGTGTAAAGCGTTGTTTTAGAATATTGTACATATGCATACGTATTATTAAATTTTCGTTGATAAACGTTTTATATTTTTGTATCCTTCAGAGAGGATCTAGTTCATCCAAAATGTACTTGAGTTCAAAACATCAGATCTACAGTTGTAAAAGTTGCTTTTAGGGTTATATAAGGGTATGATATGTATTCAAACATATAGAATGAACCTTTTGGAAGGTCAACAGTCATTATTTGATAACTTTATGACGTTCTAGGTCATCCAAACTGTCCTTGAGTGCAGAACTTAAGATCTACAGTAGTAACTATAGCTTTTTATGCTATAAAAAGTTACGCTACGTATTCAACCATATTCAGTGAATATTTTCTAACGTAAAAAACATCATAAGATACACGGGGATGATCTAGATCATCCAAACTGTCTTTGAGTTCAGAACATAAGATCTACAGTTGTAACAGTAAATGTTTAGAGTGTGCTAAGGGACAATATGTATTTAACAATGATTGAATAGTGTTGAAGACCAACATACATAATGCGATAATCTTGGGATATTCTAAAAACTCCAAACTCTAAGTTCAAAACAAAAGATCTACAGTTGTAAAAGTAGTTTTTTGAGCTATACATGGTAACCAAATGTATGCGAAAATATTCAATGAACCTTTCGGAAGGTCAACAGTCATTATTTTATAACTTTAAGATCCTATATGTAATCCAAACCGTCCTGGAGTTCAGCACTTGAAATCTACGATAGTAACAGCAGGCTATACAAAGTTACGTCACGTATTCAAGTGTATTCATTGAATATTTTCAAACGTAAAAACACACAAGAAAATTATCTTTGGATGGTCTAGGTCATCTAAACTGTCTTAAGATTTACAGTTGTAACAGTAAATTTTAGGCAATACGAAGTTACAAAATATATTCAAACATATTCAATTAATATTGTTAAAGTCAAAACACATTAAAAAGCAGTATAAAATGTTCATCCTTGAGATCAGAACATAGGAGCTACAGTTGTAACAAAAGCTTACTGGGTTATGCAAAGCTACTATGTGTATTGAAACATATTCATTGTATATTTTGGAAGAACAACAGACATTATGAGATAATCCTTGGATGTTCTAGGTTGCTGGAATTCAAAACATAAAATCTACAGTAGAATTTACGTATATTTTAAGTTTTGTGGATTTGTGGATTTAAGAATTGTGGATTTAAATCTACAGCTTATTGGACTAAATAAAGTAACAATATGTATTTGACCCATTTAAGTGAGTCTTTTTGAAGGTCAACCGATTAAATGAGATATTTTGGGATATTCTAGGTCATCAAAACTACGCTTGAGTTCAGAATTTAGGATCGCAAAGTTAGCTTCTGCAAGCTCACCAGTCATTATCAGATTATCTCGAGATGTTCAGGTTCATAAAAACTGACCTTGAGTTCAGAACTTAAGATATACGATAGTAACCGTAGCCTTTTGGGCTATACAAAGCAACGATAAATATTCAAACATATTCAATGATTATTCTGAAATTCGACGAGATATTATCGAAAAACCTAGTTAGTTTCAGCTCATTCAAACTGTCCTTCAAAACTCAAGGTCTACAATTGTAACAACAGCTTTATGGATTATACAAAGTTAGTTTAGTTTGTTTGGCATAGAATATCCCAATATTATGTCAACATGTAAGTAGGTCTTCCAGGACATTCAGGCGGGACAACGTTCGCCATGGCATCTAGTTTTTTGGTGTATATTTCTCGACATTATAAAGTGTGGCTAGATCGCTTAATTTGTTTGACTATTGAACAAAATATACAAGTGATTTTTTTAAACTTTTTACAATTGGTGGTACGAAAATAGTGACTTTAGTGACTTTAGTGACCATTTTCCGAAAAATAGTGACTTTAGTGACTTTTGCATGCAAATACAGGTATACCTCGATAGTACGTACATCAACTTTCTCACTTCAAATTGCAATTGCATAAAAACTGATGGTTGCATCTGAAATCTAATAAGACCAAAAGAACAACTTCTGCTCTTTCTTTTGATTCCACTAGTTTTCTAGTGTAATCAGTAGTTTATATGCAATTTCGATTTGAAGTGATGAAGTTGATGTACGTACTATCGAGGTATACCTGTAGTGACTTTTTAGTGACTAGACTTGAAATAGTGACCAAGTCTCTGAAAAGTGACCTGCTACCAGACCTGTGGAACTTACCGGGTTGCGAGCAATCTTTGCATGAACAGATTTGATCACGTTTGGCGTACGTAAAAATTACGGACCTCCACTCGCTTCCGCTGCTTAGAATTATTCTATAGAGACTTTTGATGTGACCAATTGTGTCCAATGGCATTCTACCACGT
>JASCZW010015386.1:0-20658 GCA_034211315.2 Aedes japonicus | reverse complement strand
AAAAAACCTTAGTGTACTGTTACAACTGTAAACGCCAGGACAGTTTAGATGACCTAGAGGATCAGAAAGTTATAAAAAGATTACTGTTGAACTTCCAAAGGATTCATTAGGTATGTTTGAATACATATATTTTTGTATTTAGTACATCTGTATAGCTTGTATAGCCCAAAAAGCTACTGTTATAACTGTAAATTTTATGTTTTGAGCTCGGGGACTGTTTGGATGACCTAAAATATCCCAAGATTGACCTACACGTTGATTCTACACTATTCAATGCATTTTGTTAAATACATACTGTTCCTTTGCGTACTCCAAAAACTTACTGTTACAACTGTATATCATAATCTTATACAGCCCTAGAAGCTACTGTTATAATTGTAGATCTCTCCAGGACAGTGTACACTTTTATTCAGTCTGTGATTTTATACAGCCATTTTCCTTTTGGGGTCATTTATGATTCCGTAGGCCTGAAAAGGTAATATAATTTTGAAGACAAAGATTAACATTTATGAATTTTCAATAGAATGTGGCCTAAAATCAACATTGTTCTCTTTTGAAAGTGATGCGTAGAAATATTCCCGATCGGTTGATGGTAATACTTAATAGTAAATGAGTGAGATATTAACGCTCAAAAACTGCCCACTTTTCGTGATGGCTGTAATGCGCCTAATAGGATGCGGCGAATCCGAACGGCAAAAGCACGAGTAAATGGCCATGGTGGTGGATTAGTTGAAGAAGATGAACGTCGGCGCGAAGCAGAAGCACTAGAAAGTTGTGAAGGCGCAGAGAGAGAGAGAGAGAGAGAGAGAAAGAGAGAATTACACCGTCTTCAACCAGCGGTTGCACACACTGAACACATAACATTATTCAACGGCAACACAACGCTCGGTGGACCAGTAGAGTAGGGACATTTTCAAGTTCTACCGGCAGGAGCAGGAATCGAGCCCTCCCCAGACAACAAAAATGCACGTATATTGCAAGTTGTTAACATGATATACAAACATATATGTAAGTAAACAAATCGTATAGAATGCAAAAATATACATGCAAAAGTGGAGGCCATATTCGTGCAAATTCCATTGTTTTCTTAAACAAGTTGATTTGATATCGTATGCGATTGAATATGTAATAACAAATTCGATTTTAAAGGGTTAGCGATGTATATCCGATTTAGTTTGTAACGCAGTACAACGAATAAATGACACACCGTATTGAACTTGAAAATTTGCACTCTTTACGATTTTACTTAAACATAATACAATAAAGGCCACAATTACTTGTGATTTTGACTAAAAATATCGGAAAATTTGACACTATTCGAACACTGTTATACGACTTGTGGTTGTCTGGGTCCCTTTGTGACAATCTGCCTGAACGACGGATGGATTATCTTCTCTACGCTTACCCCAAGTACTTTACAATACCCGTCAAATTTTGATAACAAGATTCAACAATTCTTGGCTTGTTCTGGAATTAAAAAAAAAAGGATTTTTAAAACCATAGGTTTTCCACAAGTTTCAAAATCGAACCGCATTAAATAGCAACCATGCTAAAACCTAGCGGGTGCTGTCATGTGTCGAAAGATTCACCTTACAGTCGTGTTGGATTAAACAAACCACCGAGTTTGTTCACAGTTTGTACAGAAAATGTACTTTTACTCCACAACCCTCTCACCCACACTGAAAATTAAATTTCGTTTTTATTACGATATCGTTATATTCGTTGTAAATCGATTTTTACTTCTTAAGAAGCTACCTTCGTAGTCAATGCCACCCGCATAACTGTCTAAAACGCGAAGTATAAATACTGTCAACAGATTTATTGACACAGAAAGAACATTCGTGCATTGTACGAAAACAATATAAACTGCTACGAATATTTTGTTATCAATAAAAAAGAAACGTCTCTCTGGTGGTTGCATAATTGACTTTGAAATTGAGAAAAATAAAAAAATTATCAATGATTCCAGCGCACCCGGGCAGCAATACCAACATGTATGAGTACGATAGAAGAGAAGCAGCAATTCGTTGATCTAGATGAAACTCATTTTGTGCATTGAACAAACAGGTGTAATGATACCATTTCACCAGATGCCAAGCATTAAGAATGTTTCATATAATATACGATACATTTGTTCTATGTACAAAATCCATATTTACGAAACGAGTGCAAGCTAATTTACTAAAATAACATTCAGTGTATATATTGACAAAGCAACACCGCAAAACTCCGTTTTTTTCCCATAGAAACAGAAAAAAAATCTTTTAGGTAGCTCATCGAATCTTCCGGTCCGCCTCTAAGCATATTACTATAAGGTACTAGGTGGATCTTCGCAGATTGCCTGTTAATAAGCAATATTTGGATGACGTCTGTATTGAGTTATCTCAAATAATATTAATCCATCCAATACATAACAAAACATAGCGATTGATTCAGCGGATTGAAGATAATGATATCATTGGGTATAGGACCAAGTGTCCACCGGTTGGTGCTAAACCGATGAGCCTGGATATGAATAGAAGTATAAAGTTGCTAGAAAGCACGAAATGCATCTACGAACTCTTACTTTTACAAAATCCCTCAATCGCAATTTTAAATGGATTCGCATAAACTGATACAACTGTTGAACATTGAAAGTTTACGAACAAAAAGTTTGTTTCAAGCATCGGCAGCGGGTGAAAGGTTGTGTCGATGCTTTATTACGCACTATTGTGTTTCCATAATATTGGTTGGTTCTCTGAGTAATAACAGCTCATCTGGCAGCAACGGAGTAGCAGCTTCGGGTGGTCAATTATGTTTATTATCTTACTCATGCTCATAGCAATAGATAAAATCTTTGAAAAGGATAAAACAACTGCAACTTTTTGCTCTGCTGCCTTGTCTTTGAATTTTGGATATGAGTCGTTTCGTCTCACCCGTAGAATATCATAGCATATGTTGTATTAAAATCTCTTGTATACGGAAACAAAATATTAAAATACTGAATTAAACTGATTAACATAGATTCTCTATAATACGAAACTACAGTATCGTAAAACGGGAAAACATTGATCAGCCTGGTAACATTGACCAGTTTGGCCAGGGGGTAAGTCACTCGGCCACCGTGTGGTATCACCCTAAAAACCACACTCCGGTACACTTCAAACACACTCGCCAACTTCTGAAAGATTAATTCATTTCTGGTACCACTTACAACTTATAAGTTACAAGAATTAATTGTTCATTTTCTCACTTTTTCTCTTCACCCTCGCTTGCACTGATGTGATTCATATGATGCGTTAAAATTCGTAGAATAAACGTCAACTAATCCATGGTTGCCAAATAGCATTAATTTACAACTGTAGTATTGCCAGATTTGTTGAAACACAGAAAAAACACAACGACACAACAATGACTAACCCCCTGGGTTTGGCCCATATTACGAATAGTGCAAACAAACATTTTCCGTTGATATTGTTGATACTATTTATGAATTATGTTTCTTAATCAAGTATTATTTGGCTTTCGAAAGCTAAAACATTGGTTTAAATATTCCGATTTTTGATTGCCAAAACTGAAAATTGAATTGAGCATAGCTTTTTCAACTTTCAGCTAGCGGGGAAAAAATAAATCAATGCTTGTTGCAATGCATAGTTTACACTACAGGTTAGAGATATTGTTTTGGATACGTTAGGTTTGCTAGGTTGAGTTCTTATCTTTTTTAGTCATTACTATTTAAAAAAATTCTCATGAGTGTCCACTTTTCAAATTTTTTTTCAACATCTGGCCACAAAATCAAGGCAACTTCTGACTTTTTCATTGAGGCAAACGGGCAATCTATCAAACATTAACACTAATTGATGGAAAATTGAAGCAAACATTAAAATTCTAAAAATTGATTAAAAAGTTTAGGGGGGGGGGGGGCAACGGCACCCTCTGCCCCCCCCTTGGCTACGCCTATGTATGTGCCACTTGTATGTACAACAACCTTAAGCTGATTAAAAAAAATGTTTAATCTAAAAAAGAAGAACTCCATAAAATATTGAAAGTCAGAAAATTTCAGCCCGATTGGTTTTGAAATATAAAAGATAGTGTACATTAAAGTTGCGTCATGGGTCAGAATTATCCTTAATATCTTAGAAAGGTTAAATTCGCTTACATTGAAGTTATTTTTGAAGTTCATTAGAACAGAAAGCGATTCTTAGCAAACAGAAACAAATCAATGAATTATCAGTAATTCAGGCAGCTTAGTGTCTAATGACATTCTGCCTATTGGCATTCGGTCTAATGATTAATCATTAATGCAACGCTCCCATAATAGCTCCAACTTGAGGATTTCAGTTGATTTAACCTTTGTACACTCAGTAGCAAAAAAAAAAGCCGAGCAAATTTTGCTTCCAGAAAACGCCATGTTCAACCTACTGTAACTTGGTCAATTATCAATATTTTTAGCTGAAACTTTCACAACACTATGAATGCTGGCGTCAAAGTTGACGCACCAACATGTGAGTATTTCCCCTTTCACCCGATATCGACCATGCTGAAATATCGGTGCAAAAAAAAGCCGAGAGTAGAATTCTTCTTATTAATAAACATGATTTGTTACGCCTTAGAATATCCCAAATAATCTAGTGTAACCCACGAAAACTTCAAAATATGGCATACAGTATCAATTGGTTTGATAAAACTACGTATACAGTGTTATACAGTATTATTAGAAGAATTCACCTCGGCTTTTTTTTTGCACCGATATTTCAGCATGGTCAATATTGGGTGAAAAGGGGAAATACTCATGTTGGTGCGTCAACTTTGACGCGAGCTGTAGTCCAAACCACTTAATGAAAACAGTTCAAATTTCGTCCACATTATTTTCTATGTATTTTTTGGCGATAGTGAAATTTATAATTTGTTATCTAAATTTTTCACAGAAATACGTATTTTTGAAATTGGTATGTCCAAAAATGACTTTTTTCACATATGTTATGAAAACTTAAAATTTATAAACCTGATCAACATGAAATTTCGATCTCATAAGGTTTATACATTGTTCATAGTGTTGTGAAAGTTTTATCTAAAAATATTAATAATTGACAAAATTACAGAAGGTTGAACATGGCGTTTTTTGGAAGCAAAATTTTGCTCGGCTTTTTTTTTGCTACTGAGTGTACTGTATTTTGACACTTGTAAAATAAGTTGTGGTATTTTAATTATATGTAGTTAGGTGTTGAAAGAGAAGGGAACATGCGAAAGATTGCTAGACTTCAACAAACACATACACTACAATCTAATTAATTCTCATTCCTTCAATTCCTTAAAAGTCAGATCCACGTCGTGCAACATTAGCAAGAGATCCCAGAGTCCAATTAATTTTATCATAATCGTAAATCAAACACGTTGATGCTACCATGCAGCAAATTATTACAACAAGTGACGTTCTTCCTGTACCATTGTAACATGACAGCATTTGCAGCTGAAATTCATGCTGACCGGACTACAATCCATTCACCATTCGCCATGTACGTTCTGCAGCTGAGATATGATAAATCCATGCGTGTTATTCTCCACATGTTGACCCACTTTCCGAGTTTCGTGTACAAATAAACTCTGGTTGTGTGACTTTCTCCTTCCATCCCGACTCCGCTTTGTCTGGAAGAAGTTGTCCGAATACAATTTGCCGAGTGGGCAAGTGCGTACGAATTATGCTTGTACGTATCGTAATTTGAATAAACATTTAAAATGTCGCTTTGCACTAATTGACACTTTTCCACGAGACTACATAATGATAAAATCGAAATGTTGGGCCAAATCGGTTTGTTGTCTGCCAATCGAAGCTATCAGATTGGTTAACCATCCAAGCCACACACTCTTGCTCTTGCTTTACCAGCATGTTGCAAATCATCAGCTCATTCGTTTGAACGGGAAGCAATCACGATTACGATTGTTATTTGTATGTTCGCGGAAAAATGGCCGAATCGTTGAAAGAACACGTACCACACACACAGATACATTCAAACGGCAGAATGTTACACAATTTAGTCCAAATCACGCGATTAGCACGATTCAGTGGTAAATTTGCTGCCCACAATCGGGGTGGTCTTCGGAATCGTGTTACAAAACGTTTATAAAGCACCTGGCTGTACTTATCAGAAATGTTGCTGGTTTGTTGCTGTCTGCTTGCTAGCAGCCACACACAAACACAAATTAGTGTGCTTTGTCCCCGTTGTTTTGTTCGTTGGTTCTTTGTTGCCGAGTACATAAGCACAATTATCATTACAGTTAGCCATAGTCATTCGAATGAGCATGGCGTACAAGGGATTTTTTGTTCATATTAGTTGTAATGTTATCTATAATTGTTTTCCTCGTAAGGAGCTCCAATGTGAAGTCTTCAATGTTACATCAATTAGAAACCCTCTAATTTATTCCCATGCCAGCTAGATAAGCAAAACAGTAAACAAATACACCCACGAAGTAACGAAGCTATCGCGGGTTGTCGCGTTGCCCTTCGCGAGAAACGAAGAATGGCGATTGGCGGGTACGGTAGGTGAGCTGCCCGTCGCCTGGTTAAATTATCATTAAATTCTTGTTTTCTTTGTTTTCGATATCATTCAGCTGTAGACAGTGTAGGAACTGGCCAGAAGTAGAGACCGAGCCAGTGTGGCAGTCAATTCAAATGCTTGTTGATATTACCGGAGTGCTAACTATCGGAGCGAACGTGACAACTGAATGCTAAAACAAAAACTACTTCACTTACATGACACACTTATCTCCAAGGTGATTCATTAGCATGTTTGGGGTAAATCTATGAGTGGAGTATGTGCAGAAAAACATGGGAGAACAAATCCTCCCGCTCCCATGCAGTGATTTGATAATCGTTTTTGCGACATTGGGAGTGGAAAAAAAGAATGAATGCTGTTCCGTCGAACATCTGCTGATCAGCTGTCACTGTAATTGATGTGAACATGCTACTAAGACAAGGGCCTAGTAAACATATTTACGAGATACCGATCTTGTTCCAAATTTTGTAACAAAGATCGGTCGATATTTCTTCCTAGTTGCACACCATGCTCCATTTAGATGAATTGTTGCAGTACAATTTGCCAGAAATGTTTAATTCTCCATATACAGGGTGTCTCACAATAGGTGTCACTAAAACAAAATGGGATTACAGCAAAACAAACCCACTAAATCAAAGCATTTCTTTTTCATTTGAAAGATACATGTTATAGAAATAAACCATATTAATTCAATTCAAATCTCTCGCCCTTTTCCTTGATAACTTTGTGCAAACGCTTTGTAAACCCATCGCAGCTTCCTGAGGAATTTGGGCCCAAATAAAGTAAAGACTGGACTCGGAAAAAATTAGACACACACAATTGATCGCCAAAAATTCATTTTAAATCGGATACTTCTCAAATTTTCAGAGATTAAATAACTATGTATTAGCTATGTTTATTCATTGAATTTCCTCCCTCAAGCTGAATGCTCGTACATTTCTCTTAACACTGCTCATGAGGTCTTGGACGAGGCTTTGTCCATCTTCCTTACACAATTTATCCCAGTTTTTCTCTAAAGCTTCTTCATTATCGCCTAAAACTTTTCGATTGGACGAAGTTCTGGTTTCGTACCAACCCATTACAGGCGTGGCGTAATGGAACGAAGCGAGATCCGGCCAGAACAGCGTGGGACCACAGTGAGAGCGGAGGAAGGGCAGCAAGCGATTCTGCAAGCATTCCTCTCGATAAATCTGCCCGTTTATGGTGCCGGTTGTAACGAACGGCTTGTTGTACCGTACGCACTCGCAGTCCGCCTGCCACAACAGGTACTTCTTCGCGAATTTGTCCACGCAATGCGTTAAACAAACTCGTTGTGAATATATTCAGAGGAAAATTGATTTGCATCAAAACAACAGCAACAAAAAACCTAGTAATTGCAAACCGCGATCCATAACCTTCAATGGCACATTAGAACAGTCAGAGGACATCATCGCATGTAGATTTAATGAATATTTCATCGATAGTATTTTGTCAAATAATCAATCCATTGATCTAGTAGATGAGCCAGACGAAATAAAACAGCCGATTAATATTAATTGTAGTTTTGAAAGTTTTTACCCAATAACGTTAGATGATCTAAAATCTATTTGTTTTTCTGTGAACAAAACGGCTGGAGTAGATAACGTAAATGCAAGAGTTGTACAAGATTGCTTTAATGTCATCGGAAACAACCTGCTGGACCTTATTAATGAATCGCTGCAAACTGGGCACGTGCCACAAGTTTGGAAGGAATCTTTAGTTATTCCTATTCAAAAAGTCGCTGGAACTATTAAAGTCGAAGAATTTCGTCCTATTAACATGTTGCACACTTTAGAAAAAATGTTGGAACTTGTTGTAAAAGGCCAGCTGTTAACGTATTTAAATAGTAATAATTTGATTGCGCCGAAACAATCGGGATATCGCGAAGGTCATTCTTGTGAAACAGTGTTAAATTTAGTTTTAGCAAAATGGAAAGAAAATGTAGATCGTAAAGATGCGATTGTTGCTGTTTTTTGGATCTGAAACGCGTTTTTGAAACGATTTCTCGGCCCTTGTTTTTAGAAACAATCTAGCGCTTTGGATTTTCGGGTTCAGCATACAGATGGTTCGAAAGCTATTTGTCTGACAGAACTAAACGGACGGCTTTTAATGATTCTTTTTCGAGCCCTATGGAGAATAGCGTTGGCGTACCACAAGGGAGTGTATTAGGGCCCATTTTATTCACTGTATATATAAATGACATGCAACGAGTCTTGCGATTTTGAGATATTATTTTTTTTGCTGATGATAGCGTGTTGTTCATTGCAGCTTAAGGCCTTGAGACCGTTTCACATTTGAATGGAGATTTAGAGCAGTTTGAATTACCTAGAGGATCAAAAAGTTATTAAATAATCCAGAAGATTCATTGAGTACGTTTGCATCGTCACCTAAACCGTACGTTAGCACAAAAACCTACTGTTACAACGGTTGATCTTATGTTCTGAACTCATGGACAGTTTTGATCATCCCAGTTTACCTCTTGTTCCCACACGTTCGAAAATATTCACTGAATATGGATGAATACGAAGCGTTATTTTGTGTAGCTAAAAAAAAACTACAGTTACTGTCGTAGATCTTAAGTTTTGAACTTAAGGACAGTTTGTATGACCAAGAACATAAGAAAATTATCAGATATTGACTGATGACCTTTCAAAAGGTTCATTCAATATGTTTGAATACATTTCGTAACCTTATAAATCCCTTAAAGCTATTGGTACAACTACAATTGATTAAGAAGTTAATCCTTCTTACTGTGAAATTTCGAATTTACTGTGGTACACCCGCCATCAGGTTCCGTACGGTATCCTCAGATACGCCCGCTGTGGCCATTCTCCATCTTCTCTTGAAACCATCGGTATCATTTGCTTTCTCTTTAGTTTCGATGAGTTTCCGCTTAGCTAAAGCTTAGCTTCTCTATTGGGCAAAGTTCTTGACAGTTTGGTGGATTTGCTGGTTTTGGCACGTATTTGAACTCTTGTACCTTACACCATTTCAGGACGGATTTTGCCTAATGACAAGGGGCCAAATCAGGTCAAAGTGCTGGAGAGTCGTGGCTTCTGATAAATGGCATCAACAGCTTTTGCAGACATTCTTTCTTGTACACATCCCTGTTGATCGTGCCGGTAGAGAAGAAACTTTTAGATTTTCGATCACAACAAAATATGGCCTGCCAAATCAAATACTTCTTCGGGAATTTGGACAACTTCTTTGTCCGGAATGCACGGCAACGGCATTTCTTTGCATTGCGGTATAAAAAATCAGACGCGGAAGTCTTCGAGTGCGTATGTTTCATGTACTGATCCCCACCAGTACGGTTAATGGAAAACCCCATTACGGTCTTTCTACGCTGACATAGTCTTTCTTTGCATTCTCCCATACGCGGAGTGAAATACTACCTCACAATGCCCTTCGCTCAATTTCAAAAACCTTATTCTATTCAATTTTCACAGCCTGCCGTGCGCTAACGGAACTAACAATACTTTCTCTTAACAACTTTGTTCTAGCAAAAAAGTTCTGTCTACTCCTAGAGCCTCATGGTGATGAGAAATTATTTCCTTCTCAAACAACATCATCATAGATCGTTACTCCGCATATGGGAGAATACAAAGAAAGACTATATCAGTGTAACTTTCATTGTTTATTTTTGCTTCCCCTAAATTTGGTGATAATCGGATAAAAACTAGAATTTTGAGTATGAATTTTGTGTGTGCCGATTTTAAACGGAACACCCTTTATCACATCTGCGCTGTGACTAAAACTGTCAAAGAATTCAGAGCTGCCAAAATATTGAAAATGGCTTTTATAATATCCTCGAGAAATCAGATTTCTGAAATGCATGATTTATGTTTTCCAATAAAAAATATCGATTTTTAGAAAAAAAAAAAAACTAATTTGACAAAAAAATTAAAAAATTAAATTTCCAATGATCTACGTCTTGGCGTCTGTTTTAAACACACTTAATATTCAAACTTCCCTATGTATGCCACAAATGTGTTTGTCAACATGAGAACAATATAACATACAGTTCGTTTTCAGGCCAAGCGTACACAGATAAAAAGGTTCATTGAATTTCCCGCGTTATATAATGCACATAAAGGGAATGCTACATTTGGTAGAAAATAATGGGTTATTACATGTAAATTTTAGTTAGATAACGTCTGAATCTAGCATGTTGTATGAAATATTGCAAAGATTGTTGTATGGCGCATGAAGGATTGCAAACAATTTCGTTGTTGACGCCTCCTAACGAAAACGCCTCCTGTTCAAATTCATTATTTTTTTCTGTGTATGATTTATTTTGTCCAGTTTTGTAGACATTCATTCAAGTTTTTGTCTGGTTTTCAGCCTAACAACGATCTATCATATTCAAACTAAAATCTTACAGTTCTGTTGGTATTTTAGGTTTGAGATCAAATTTATGAATAATGAGCTGTTTAGAACTCCTAACATTTTTTTTGGCACAAATTACTTCAAACACTGCCAAAAAGTTATGTTAATTCCAGTTCCCTGAGACCAATACATGTGCGCGGCATCGAGAACATATAAAGGAGTCAAAAGCGATGACAAAACAGTTTAATCTAACAATCTTTTTGAACATGAAATCTCTGTTAACGTTCGTTGATCTACGTGAAAGATGACTCACTTCTTAACGTTGCTTGAACTAAAACTCAGGTTGGAGCAGTATAATTTCAAGCATTGAATTCAATTAAACAGTCTGATATGTCTGACTGTTAGAAAATGATATTTTTGACCAGTTCACCCGGTATGAGAGTAGAAAGGTTGGTTTCTGATTGTAATAATGTATTCTTTCGTTTAATAACAAGGACAAACATCACCAATTGTTCCACTCACGCGTCAATTCCTCGATTTGGAGTAGGCTGAATTACGAGTGATTGGATTAATATAGCAACTCTTCTATAAAACTACACCCTATGCCCAGAGCATTGAGACATTTTTCTGTTTGAAAACTTCCTACACCAAACTGAGAATCGTAGTCAGCCAACTCCATGATGGTGTTGCTTTGTAGCTGTACCTGTACCGACCGATAATAGTAAAAAAATACTTAAATCCGTATGAGACGATCCTCAGCCTCGAAGCCAACAGCCAAATGTTAGAAGCCATGAATAACAAAAACACCTAATACCTTGAAAACAATTTAGCGGAACCATACTGTTACGTCATCCGCGAGCGATAAATTACTATTTAATTGAATTTAAACCCCATTACACTAACGACTTTGACTCGTGAAAGTAAAACGCATAACCTCGGGCTCTGACAGCCATTATTGTCATCGGGGGAACTACCATCTTCCCTGCTCACGTCCATAGGAGATTCAATAAGAATCATCGCTTGTTCATAAAGACATCACCATCTGTGCCGATAACAGCGGCAAGCCGTATTCTTCATCATGACAACCGAAGAGAGTTAACATGGGCATCGATTGACCTACAATCTAATTCATTTACACAACATCATTTACTATTATACCTAGCCAAGCTACACGCTAACCGCCACACGACCATTACCCCCGTCGCAATGGATCAGCTGCGATGTTGAGTTTGCTGTGTTTGTTTGCTGCAGAGTCAAAGTAGAGAACAACAAAAGTCAAGCAACCGATCGATAATACCCTGTTTGCACTGACTACACGTTAGTTCGTTTCGACGAACTTCTTTTCCAACGCAGTTTAAAACACACCAGCCCCAGTGTGAACAGGGCACAAGAGAAACCTGCTGTTGCGTGGGGTATGGAGGTTCAGGGTGAAACGTTTCTTTTTTCTAGCCTCTTTGGATACAACGACACCCATTCCCAACCAGCCAGCCAGCCACCACCTTCTGGTGTTTTCTATTTTTGCCCACGATTTGACCATCACAAACTCTTCGGTGCGCATATTACTTCTTCTGTATAGTAAACAATCGCGCTAGCCAGCCTTCTGGCTTAGTAGGCTTTTACAATCCACGATTACTAGGATGATAGCAAATGTGCGGGGTTTGAAAGTAACTCTTTTTTTTTTTCGAATCTCTACTGTTTGTTTTATTTGTTTACACAAAAAAGCTTCTCGCTCAGGGTTGTTAATCGTTAACGTGTATGGGAATTTGCATGGCAGATGTTAACCAAACTTGACGTTAGATGTTAACGATTGACAACCCTGCTCTCGCTGGACATGCAGGTTACCATGGCTCACTGTAGGGTTGTGTGAAACTTGCTGTTTGATTTTATGAAGGGAAATGTTGCGAAGAACAATTGCTGAGAATAACTAGAAATGAGAAGAAAAATTAGTATTTTCCATTTAATTCCAACTACCTTTGCTCATCTTGACAGATACACGTATTTCGTCTACAATGTGCTGATTTTTTCAGTCTCTCGTACTAATAACTCGACTGGAATAGTTTTTTTTCTGAGTTCATTTTATGGTAGGCAATGTTTAGAAGGAACGTTTACAATATTTCTCTAGGAATGCCTTTGTTCTTTCTCACGAGCTTCAAACGTTTCTCGGCACGCAAGGACTGCATGGGCATTTCGTCACAGATTTTGAGAATTACCCTCTTGAAGAGGTCCAAGTTGCTCACCTTGAATTCGTTCAGATTCAGCTTCAAAGTCGAGAGGATTCTACTCCCAGGAGCTGGGAGGCCACAAAGTTTTGTCCAAAAAGTCGTTTAAATTGTCCCGACACCAGGCTTGGACCAAATTTTCCGTGTGGGCTGGTGCAACATCCTGCTGGAACACGTAAGGCTTATCGGAGACCGGGGGCAACAACTTACTATAAAATCTTTTTAGAGATCATTCAGGAGGATGTTCCACGCTCGAGAAGGGGCGTAATTACAACTTCAAAAACCCAGTCTGGTTCAATAAACAAATAAGCAATCCAAAAAATCGGAACCAGAAGACTCATAAAACGTATAGACAATTTAATAATCAAGCTAAATTAGATTCATCTATGTACATTTGTGCTCAACTTAATTGAGCAATTTCTGGTACACTTAATGCGGATAACACGAAAGGTAAAATGAAATCAAGTTATGCCCAATAAATTTTTTAACTATGTAAAAGCTAACTAAAATCTGATAGCTACACATCAAAAACTAGTTTGAAAGAAAGCAAAGGCTGTAATTCAGAAGATATGTAATCTTTTCGTGACAGTTCCGGAAGAAACTTGCTTTAAAATCTGGGATAATGATCGTGATTTTGAATATTTTTCATACTTACCTGTTTGTTCAAATAATATAGTTGCTAGTCGCATACATGTTATGACCATGGCATTTTGTCAGGTCTTCCATGTTAAGATACCTCTAAAGGTCCCGGACCAGATGAAATTCCTCCAATATTCATGGAAAATTTGGCATTTGAGATTACAGCCGCTTTGTTTTGGCTGTTCAATAAGTCATATGCAATCGGTAAATTCCCAGCGGAATGAAAAAATATCTTTCTTAATCCCAATATACAAATCTGTCAGAAGATCCGATACTCGAAATTATCGTGAAATCGATTACAAATTATTAAATTATTCTTTGTTGATTTTCAAGCATGAAAAAATAGGACTTGAGTTTAGACTCCTCAAATGGATTAAGTCGTATTTAACTAATCGCCAGCAAATAGTTAGATTCAATAATAAAAAATCAAATCCTATTAAATTCACATCTGGTGTTCTTCAAAGTTCACACTTAGGTCAACTTCGTTTTATCCTATATGTGAATGATATATCGTTTAATTTAAAAAATATTAAAAATTCTTATATATACTGACGATATGAGACTATTTTTAGAAATAAGAAATGATGATGATATAAATGCATTTCGGAATGAAATCCGGGTCTTTTACAGATGGTGTTGTGAAAGTTTTGTAGAACTAGATTTATACACCAAGTATTTAAATATCATTAAATAAAAATATCTAAAAATGTGATACCATAAGAGATTTAGGAATTATATTAGAAACTAAACTGACAGTTGGGGATCTAATCCTGTTTAGTGGAATACCTGTAACTAGAAATTAGAAGAAAAATTAGTCGAGTTATTAGTACGAGACACTGATGAAATCTGTACATTGTAGACGAAATACGCGTACCTGTTAAGGTAAGCAAAGGTAGTTGGAATTAAATGGAAAATACCAATTTTTCTTCTCATTTCTAGTTGGGGATCATTATAACACATTAGTTCATAAAGCAAGCATGTTTCTTAATTTTATATAACGTTTTGGCCACATTTTTCAAGACCCATATATAATTAAATATTTCTTTTGTGAGGTCAATACCAGAATACTACAGTGTTGAATCCTAGAGGGTTTGAGCTGTTTAGTGGAATACTTGTAACTATAAATTAGAAGAAAAATTAGTCCTCCATCTCCATTTAATTTCACCTACCTTTGCTTATCTTCGACAGTGTTGTTTGGTCACCTAATATTAAAAAGCACGATGAGCGTATAGAATCAATTCAAAAGCAGTTTTTATTATATACACTCCGTAGGTTAGATTGGACAGAATTTCCCTACCCTCCATATGAAGCACGTTGCTTGTTGATCAACATTGTATCATGGAAAGAGCGTCGAGATTATGTTATGGTCTCATTTGTCAATGACATCGTTTCGCAACGAATAGAATCGACTGAGTTATTGTCAAAATTAAACTTTTACTTTCCTACACGAGAACTACGTAATCGAAATTTGTTCACTTTAGATCATGATGGTACAATTTATACTTAACTCGAGCTTTTAAATCGGATGCTTATAATTAACATAGTGAAATTATTGATCTAAGTATGCCTAGAACAACACTGAAAACATATATCAATACATTGAATAATTATAGGATAATAGAACATTAATGTAGTCTACAATTGATAGTGCACTGCGATTCCAAGGTGGAAAAAAGTCGAAGAATCAACTTCCTCATTTTACAATAATTACTTGAGTAACTACGACGGGAGATGAACCAGCCCATGGATGAAAATTTCGATAATAAAGGGATAAAAAAATCAGAGCATGGGTTTTTACTCCCATATACAAGGTATTGCGAATAGGAAAAAAATTCAAAAAAGTTTTAAAATGTGAGCAGACACGCGCACATACACTACAATAGGCTTATTTTGAAGATCTTTTTACCAGTTTTCTAAAAATTAGGGTCTTGCGCAAATTTGCGCCAATTTGCGTTACATAAATCTCGTACTTGATTACCACGGTTTTAACCTTCTTACAAAGAAGTATGTTTAAATATATCTTGGAAAACCGACTTTGATCCAAGGCCTGGAAGACTGAACAACAAACTCAAATCCATGAACTGAACACATGTCTGTGTGTGTTGTGTGTGTAACGAAATTTCCAAATCAGTTTCCCAAGTGAATACTGTACCGATTTGAATGACACAACTTCCAAATGAATGGTACTGTGTTCCCATCGCTTTTGATTTTTTTTGGAACCGGTTCTCTGGTTCCGGAGATTTTCCCGGGAAAGTCGCAATTTCTGACTTAGATCAAACCCCATCATGCGACTCCTAAAATTACATGGAAATTAAATTTAGTAAATAACTCCAATGATGATGATATCAAAAGCCCTGAACCATATTAGCCACACCCGGTTTGATGTTCCGGCTTCTCCCGGAAAGGAAGCCAGATTTGGATTTGATGGATGATGATGATGATGATGATGATGATGATGTACTACTACCATCTATTTTAGTAAGGTAACTTTCCATAGCAGTGGAATAATCTGAAAAACTATTTGACCAGGACTCTATTGTTGTTTGTGACCATCAAGCTACTGTATGAAGGGCCAAAAACATTTGGGCAGGCCCGCACAGAAAAAAATAATTAATTTTAACAAGCGTGTAAAATATCCTCTCGTTCAAATCCAAGCGCAAGGAAACGTAAACAACTAAATTGTTTGCAACTTTTCATGTTCCATGCAACAATATTGGCAATCTTTCATACAACAGGCTGGATTCAGGCGTTATCTGGCTTAAATTTACATGAAATATCCCATTATTTTCTGGCAAATCTAGCATTCCCTTTATGTGCATTAGATAACGCAAAAAATTCAATGTTTCTTTTTATCTGTGCGTAGGCAGAAGTACTTGCGCAAAACCTGCAAATATAGGGAATAGAATCTCCTTCCAAAAGCAAGTTCATACAGCACTAGCATCGAGCTCTCGATTGACAGAATAAACCCAATAGATGGGGTCGAAGAGCCCGCCCTCATTCCGCAACATGTTAACGATAGGGAGAAGGCAGTTCCATACTTTCTATCCAAATCGTTTTATTTGGGTGCCCTGATGGTTCTTCCCTTTCCTGGTTATATGATATGTAATAGAGAATTATTATATTTTGTAATTAAGTATCAATACTACCTAGAATCACCTTGGTTGTAACCTTGAATCAGATAAAATTTAATTAATTTTATTATTACGAAAAATAAACACCCTCGAGCACCAGACGATGACTACAAAATGATGATGACTCCTTCAATCTAAACACAAAATCTTGTATGTAAAAACATGTATGTATTCATTTAATAACATATATGAATTAAAATGAAATATGTTTGAGCGAAAATATAACTTAAAGAAAAAAATAATTAATTTTAACAAGCGCGTAAAATATCCCCTCGTTTAAATCCAAGCTAAAGGAGGCGTAAACAACGAAATTGTTGCAACTTTCATGTACTACAGCCATTAATCCTTCATACAACAGGTTTGATTCAGGCGCCATCTGGCTTACTTACATGAAATATCCCATTATATTCTGGCATTCCCTTTATGTGCATTAGATAACGCAGAAAATTCAATGTTTCTTTTTATCTGCACAGATAAAAAGAAACACTGAATTTTCTGCGTTATCTGATGCACATAAAGGGAATGCTAGATTTGCCAGAAAATAATGGGATATTTCATGTAAATTTAAGCCAGATAACGCCTGAATGCAGCCTGTTGTATGAAAGATTGCCAATATTGTTGTATAGCACATGAAAAGTTGCAAACAATTTCGTTGTTTACGCCTCCTTTAGCTTGGATTTAAACGAGGGGATATTTTACACGCTTGTTAAAATTTTTTTTTTCTGTGTACATAATATGTAACCTACCCCACAGTGGGATGTTAGGCAAAAATGTCGTCGGTTCGAGTACCACTGTACACATGCCCTTTTCGCTCAATTTTCCTATAACATCTGCTATGTTTCCGAGCCTGCCGCACACTAGCGGAACTATCAAAAACTTTCTCTTCATATCTTTCAATTCTAGCCAAAAACATTGTTGTTCACTCTTGGTGCCTCATGGTGATGAGCGAACATCTCCTTCAACAAATAAAACAAGTTTTTACCAGTTAGATACATTTATTTTACATTAATAAAGCGACTATCATAACAGTAATGTTTCAATCAAATTCAATCATCTTCTTCACTCATCATCAATGATATTTTAGGAAGAAGGTCTGAGTTGAGCTTAAGTAGTAGAGAATTCTCAACTGATCCTGCATTTAAGTTCATTCTACGGTCAGACATCATAAGCTTCAGTGAACTAAAGCCGCGTTCAACTGAAACTTGAGTAGCCGAACTTGACAGAACGATCATTGCCACTCGGTACAGCTCAGGGTTGGTAAATTTTTAGATTCCCAGTATTTAATTATATCGAAATGAGCTCTTGATTCACTGCTCTTGGGTGATCCTGGATTTGAGGTTTCTATTATTGGCACTTTCTCCCTCATTTCGAGTTACTTGATTCTCTGAGCAATACACGCATTGCTGGGTATCGATGAGCTGCTATGACTATCTTCGTTGAAAAATCCTGCCAATATTATCTCCAGTTCATCTTCGTTCATATCGTTATTTGAATCATCGATGGATTCATCGATTTTTCCATTCACACAACCGTGAAGTTTGATGAGAAAATCCTGGAAAGTTATATTACATTTTATGAATCTAAATGAACTGTTGCAATAACTAAAATCTAACAATCCTATACTATTCAATTTTATGATACTATGCTAATATGATGGGCTTAATTATGAGTATATATATATAAAACGGATAACCGACAATCCCTGTTTGGTCCATCAACATTTGTGCACAGACAAACATCCAAGAAACAAATACACTAATGCTGACTTCACCATTATTCTCAAGCAATTTAATTGTATACTCTGTCATGCTTACTTGAATCTTTTCTTTATCATTCAAAGAAATTCTGTTAGATGTCAGGAAGTTGAACCGGGGATCAAGGAAGATGCATGCTTTAAACTGCATGCTTTCAGTGAGTTTTTGCAAGCGCGCTTTGAATGCTTTCAACAGTTTTTGGGCCAAGGAGTTATTTCGTAATCTCGTCAGTTTAGCCTGGCATATCAACCAGCATGCATAAAACTCACTTAGAGCAACATGATGTCTTTGCAACTGCAAAGTTAGAACAAAAGGCGCTTCGAAGGCTTCGCAGAACTTTTCGATAAACTTCCAGTGCGAGGTTAAGTCTGTAACATAAAGTAAAGCATGAATTGTGTGTTTAAATTAGTTCTAAATATTTTTTTATATAAGCAATACGAATTTCGGTATCGTTTTACTGATTTAAAACAAGTAGAAAAACTACTTACCAATTTCTGGATATGATTTCTTAATCATGTTGAAAAACGACTTCTGAGATAATAGGGACTTCAACATGACGAATGTGCTGTTCCATCGGGTTTTGTTGCTGATAGGTGGGAGATGGGCATCGTGAAGCTTTGCAAATTTATAGTATTCACGTTGCCGCATCCTCACAACGAGCTTTTGAATTTTTCCTATGCGTTTGTCATACGACTTTGTTACATCTCAGACAGCAAGTTGAACAGTATGCGCAGCGCAACGCACGCTACCCAGGATATCCGCCATAGCCGTATCAAAAGCATCGTCTACCACCGGGGTTGCCTCAGAAACTGAATTTTCTCCATCTTTTCCATTCACAATGTCATCGTTCTCATCGTCGGAAACATAATCATCATCGATGTTTTCGTCCAAGCACTGGTGTTCCAATTCATAAAGGACCTCGTCGTCGTTTTGGTAAGCTTCTTCTACACATGCGTCATATGTCTTGATATGAGCAGACTCGATCATCTTTTTGATTTCACCGACTGAGGCAACCATATTGGCCCCGTTATCATGAGTGACGGAGTAGACTTGGTTGAGTTCCACGTTAAAATCGCTAAGAACATCCTCAATCATGTTCTTGAGATGTTCTTTTGTCTGCCGTTCTTGCGTCTCTTTAATCGCTGAAATCGATAGGAACAAAATTATAATTTCATATAGTATAAGATAATAGAAACATGATAAAAAAAATCAAGACCATTGGACAAAAATGCAGCCTTCAGAAGCAGTGGTCAAATTCAGTGAAAGAAAATCGATCGAACAGTGATGCGTCCACCGGCAGTATGTTACTAATAAAAATCGTTACCCAGATTACGGACGACAGCTTCTCCATCAACAATGACTCGTGCATTAATGCCAAGAAAGTGACGACATCCTCTGGAAGCTCCATCCACTTCTAACGTTATAAGTGGTTGTTCCTTCAATTCATTCGCAATGAGCTTCCGAGCCAAAACAGCCGAATCGTCCACCATTCCTGCCACAACCTTACGGTTTACAGTTAAACCTGCTGCTTTATACAATGGTCCTAGCAGTGTTTTAAATCCACTCATTTCCGGGAACGAATACGGAAGATGGTTTTCCGTGGCAAGTTGTAACGTACCGAGAAGAATCGTGTTCTTAGACGAGCTCACTTGAAGTTTTTTGGACTTCTTCCTTGCTGGCTCAGATCCAGATTCGGCCGATGTCGGCATCAGTAAATCCAATGCAGCATAGACGGTCGAATGTTGCTTCAGAACATGCCGCTTGAAATTTCCGGCCATCAACTTGTCCTGCTTCTATCCACATTCTTCTACAGCCTTGCAGCAAAACTTTCCATCAACCTGCTCAATAACCTGCAGCAGGGTGGTTTTTTGAGTGCCCCGTCGTTTTATTCTAAAAATTAAAACAACGAAAATTGTGTTGTGCTAATAATTTTAATTCCAATAGTACTTACTTGATCTATCACTGTGATTCGAAGATAACCGTGGAGCAAAACGTGAACGAGCTTTTTCAAGGAGCAGCTAGCAACAGCAAACAG
>JASCZW010015385.1:0-20652 GCA_034211315.2 Aedes japonicus | reverse complement strand
GCATGTATTGCTGTTAAGTGATTGCTAGACAACACCATCCTATTTCACCATGAAAACATGTTACAAAAACAGACTACCTTGAACTAACGAACCACAACCATATTGATTTTACAGTATTAGCGACGTGATTTACGCGCCAACTCGTCTTCGTGGTTGACAGCACCTTTTCAGAATCCTATTAAACTTTGTAAGTGGGGAGATTATATCTTTTCAAGCAACTTTGCATACTTTTTTTTCAAAATTTATGTAGACTACCATTTGAAAAAGGCTTAAGTTTTTTGATTGAGTTTTTTTATATAAACGTAACTCAAAAAGGAAGCGACTATGGGTGACTTTTAGAAAATCGTCTTTACTTTTATGCAAAATATTGTAAAAATTGTAAAATCAATTCTTACACGCTAAAAACAATATTTTAAAATTTAAAGTTAATTTGCAATAAATGGCTATCTTAGAATTGGACGAATTTTTTAATAAAGGTAATACCATTGTTTTTATGCAAAAAATAAACAAAATGTTTTTTCAATGTAATGCATAAATATTACATATAAATCATGAGTGTTGATCTTGGTTGTACTTTAATTTTATTTATTAAATATTGTTTTTGCTAAGGGCGTGGAGTAATTTCGGCGATTAGTATAGGGCGATACTTTTATTTCCAATACTTGTGGGGCCAACACTGAAAATAGCGTAATCAAACATCATAGTATTGACAGGCGAATATTAAAAATGTGCAATTTTCAATGAATAACGAACGAGTTTCCATCAGTATTATATATGAATCAGAAGCTAGCTTTGTTCTCTGTCTGTATTCTAGATTGTATTTAAATTTATTCGCTTATTTGTAAATTACTGTTTGAAATTCTACTTGCAATATTACAATCATCATTTCCTTTTGTTGACATTCTGCATGTTCGCCTAATCTGCAAATTGCTCCGGATATGTCATAACGGGGCTCCCCGTTACTGAAAATAATAGTGCCGTCACTTTGTGAAACTGCATGCCAGTTTGTAAAATAAAACGATTGGTTTTCTTGTTTGAAAATCGAGAAAAAAATAGTTGAGATTCAAAAAATATTTTTGTGCTAGGAAGAACGCCCATCATCGATACAGATGGAAAAAAACTTTTTTTTTTTTTAATTAAACTTCTATTGATGTAGTCGTAACTTGAAGAAGTTGTTCCAAATGCTCAAATCAACCTCTTTTTTTTGAGATTAGTTAATAACTGTATAGTGGCGACGTTCATTAGCGTCTTCGTGTTCATCGTTGCTCCACTCCAGAAACCAGGATACCGTAGAGAGGTGGTTATTGGGGCTTTCTCCTCTTCGTCTGTCAGAGAGTCTAACCCAACTCACACTTACTAGTCCCGTCAACAGCAACTTCCTTCTCTAAAGCATGGTTCTCGTCCGCTCTTATCGCTCGCTCCTCGAACTTCATCCAGATGCCATCTCAGATCCAATCGTTTCACTGTGTGCGCAGCTACGCAAGTTTGTTTTCGCTTGGCTTGATGAAGGCATCTTCCGGAACATCCACTACTCGAACGATTATTCCGCAACTAGATCTTCTGGTAGGCGAGTGTTAAACAGCCGTCTGAGCCTTTCCTCCCGGCTGCTGGATCCGTCCAATGAATGCGTGGATCTCGCCGATTAAAGCCTACCAAAAAAACTACAAGCTACAGCCCCATTGGGTTGTTCGGAATGATGACGTAGGACTACGCAACCAAATGTAAGCGATGCAGATTGTGCAATGCAATATACTTTGAAATCACCATTTCAAGCCTAACATTTTTTAAGTGTTATTATACAATCAATTTGGTGTGTTCTGATTAAATTGGTGCTCAGTAACATAGAAATATTTTTTAAGATGTACTAGGTCGTCCAAACTGTCCTGGAATTCAGAACTAAAGATCTATAGCTGCAACAGTAGCTTTATCCGCTTTATATTGTTATGCTGACATATTCAAACACATTCGATTAATGCCATGGAAGACAACAGATTATCTTGAGATATTCATGCCAAAGAAACTAACTCAACTTTATTTAGCCTATAAAGTTACTGTTACAATTTTAGACCTTATGTTTTGAATGACCTAAAACTAGCAAAATTATCCTATGCTGCCAGTGGACGTTTCAGAATATGCTTGAATAGTTATCGTAGTTTTGTATAGCCCAAGAGACTTATGCCTTGTTCAGACTACAAAGTTATAACATGTTATAACGGATGTCAAATAATTTCAACGAGAAATTGGTCATCAAGATAGGCTTATAACATGTTATTACCGCTCAGTCTGGCCAATGTTTTAGGCTACTACTATATAGCGAATCGAACCCGTCTGTTTTGACAGAACTTAACTATCCGCAAGCTAATCAATAATGACTGTGACCTTACAGAAGATCTACTGAATGTCTATAGCGAAATTACGACTGTAGATCCCGATTTCTGAACTCAAGGGCAGTATTTGGTGACCTAGAACATCCCAAAATATTTCATTATATCCGTTTACCTCGCAGAAAACTCACTAAAATTGGTCAAATACTTATTGTTACATTGTTTGGTCCAGAAATCAACAGTTGCAGCTGTAAATTTACAGTTTTGAACTCCAGGATAGATTGGATAACCTAGAAAAATTATCTCATGTCTATAGATCTTCCAAGATACTCAATGAATATGTTTCAATACACACATCGTAGCTTTGATTAACCGCGGAAGCTTTTGTTGCAACTGTAGGTCATATGTTCTGGATCTCAATGATATTGATTTGGATGACCCAGAACATGTCATATTGCCTTATAATGTTGTTGACTTTTGAGACATATTAATTGAATATGTTTGAGTATATATCGTTAACTCTATATTGCCTTACAAATCACTGTAACAACTTTAAATCTTAAGTTCTTAACGCCAGAACAGTTTGGATGACCTAGTAGATCAGAAAGTTATAAAATATTGACGGTTGACCGTTCAAAAGATTCATTGAATATGTTTGAAACACATTAGTCGCCTAATAGCACCAAAAAGCTACTGTTACAACTGTAGATCTTGATGTTTTGAATTAAGGGACAGTTTGGCATGACCTAGAGTATAATAAGATTGTCTTACTATATTTGTAGACCTTCTACACTATTCAATGAATATTTTAAATACATATTGTTCCTTTGCATTACTCCAAAAGCAACTGTTACAACTGTAGATATTATGTTCTGAAGTCAAGTAAAATTTGGATGACTCTGATCATCCCAGTTTACCTCGAAATGTTTGTTTACGCTTTAAAATATTCACTGAATATGGTTGAATATGTAGCGTTACTTATCAGCCCAAAAAGCTATAGTTACTACTGTAGATCTTAAGTTCTGAACTCGGGGACAGTTTTGATGACCTAGAACATCACAAAATTATCAAATAATAACTGTTGCCTTCCAAAAGGTTCATGCAATATGTTTGAATACATACCATAATCTTAGGTAGCCCTAAATGCTACTGTTGCAACTGCAGATTTGAAGTTCTGAACTCAAGTGCACACAATACTTGACGTGTATTACCAGAAATTTAATAACATGTATGCATATGTTCCATATTCTAGAAACAACGCTTTATACTATTAATAGGCGATTCATATTTTTTCTTCTCTGAACTACTTTCATATTCAGGATGTTCCGGGAGTCGTCAATTCGACCTTAGCAAATCATAGGTATTTCATATACTTCCCAGTTATAAAAATTGAGTGTAGGAACAAATTTGCTTGAAGACAGTGTACACTTTATTCGGTCTGTGATTTTATACAGCCATTTTCCTTTTGGGTCATGTAGGATCCGTTCAAGCCTGAAGGTCAATACACTTTTAATGTAAGGCTTAACATTTATGAATATGCGTCAATGTGGCCCAGAAATCAACATTGTTCTCTATTGATATTGATGCGAAGAAATATGTCCGATCGATTGGTGCAAAAAATTTGAAAATTTCTTGAGAAATGGCTTGAGATGTTAGCGCCCAAAACCTGACGGTCGTTAAAAAACCATACTCATGTAACATTAGGCAAAAGCTTCGCTAATGAATTTATTTAATTGTAATGGTCTATTTAATTATCAATATTTGAATAGCTTTACAGAGAATGTGAAACAAATACCTCGTTAACATTCTATTAATGAGGATAGAAACAAATAACAAATCGTGTTACTAAATATTCCTATAAGAGATCGACGCTATTCCATCATTCGCTATTTCGAATAAAACTTAATAATGCAATCTATCTACAATACATTTGCTAAGATTTAAACTAAGTGGTATTTCTCTGCAAGGTACAAATTCAACGTTTTTATCAAAATCTCAAGCTTAGCTTAGCTTAGCTTAGCTTAGCTTTAGCTTAGCTTAGCTTAGCTTTAGCTTAGCTTGACTGACTACACGTATCGATGGTTTTGCTACTCAACGTGATTCATCAGAATCAGTTTGAAATTGCACAATGAATCAACTGAATGGGGCTGAGAGCAACCGACTACATTCTCAATGTACAGCATGTTCAGGTGACTCAATTTCTCGTAATAACTGCAACAACGCCAGCCAGCGTCCTTGCAATCAGTTGGGAATAGGGAAGGAGGTGTTAGTGTGACCTTTGCTAGGATTAGGGACCGAGTTCACCTCCTGCATCCCCACAAAGACTGCACGGAATGGAGGTTTTCCATGTTGGCAAAGGGCAGGGCCCGATGGATCAGGATCCACCTTGATAAGTGATGAGATCACGTACATACATATTACATACATATATATACATATATACATACATACATACATATATACATATTACATATAGATATATTATAGTTATTATTATTGGCTATTACATACTATGAAAGCATCATGACATACATATATGCGATGGCGTATACATGCACAAACATACATACATACACATACATATACATACATATCGAAACCTTGCTATTCCCACACCTACTATTACGACCTGCCGGTCTCACATCGCATCACCATGACCCGGGAATAGCGCCACCTAAAGAATCTTTCGTGGTCTGCATGCCCTCAAAAATAGCAAAAAGTGTTAAAATCTCCCAGAGCACATGGTGTGTCCGGTAATCCGAACCGTTACAAGGATACTTTGAGTGTGGATAAGACACACGCTACATCGATCCGCATAAGCAAGGTGGCAAGGCAAGGGGTAATTATGAGACACAAAAGCTGAGGAGAAAGGTGTTGAGGTACATGAAAGGCAAACCCGCAGGTGTCCCCATACGTGGTTTTGGAAAAGAAATACGAGATTTACGAGAAAGAATCGAAGTCTTTTGTGCCAGTAAGCGCCACGAATCACTCCCAAAAACAAAATTTGGTGGCCAAAAAGCTACAGCACGATTCCTAATAGCAGCAAAGTTTTGACGAAATTTGATGTGCTGTATTTCAATGGATGACGATACATATGTCAAAATGGATTATAAACAAATCCCCGGACGAAAATTTTACCTGGTAGCTGGTCGTGAGAATGTCCCTTCCAGGTACAAATTTTTTGCTGATAATTTTGCTCAGAAAACTACTGATTTGGCAAGGAATCTGCAAGTCGTGGCCTTAAAACCAAGGCTTTCATCACGAACTCACACAATCACGTCGAAGGTTTACATTGGGGAAGAGTGACTAAAACAGCTCCTTCATTCGTAAACACAAGACCAACGTTATGTTTTGGCACTGAATCTAGCCAGCTGTCACTACCTCCATAATGGGGTACTTGAATGGTATGATACAAACCATGTTAATTTCGTCGCCAAAGAGATTACATCCTCCGAATTAAGCTCTTCTGCGTTCAGACCGATCGAAAAATATTGGGCGATGAGTCGAGCGAAAACTTCCAGGAGACGGTGAAGAAGTGACTAAAGGCACTAACAAATGCGTTTAAAGTGGAGCATATGTTCGCCGGCAGCAGTGTCACCAGCGACCGTACGAACCATGCGCATGGCATCGACTGCTACAAGGAATCCTAGAGGGGTTGAAGCCGTTTAGTGGAATGCCTGTAACCAGAAATTAGAACAGAAAACCCGCATCCCCACTCAACCCCAACCACCCCCTGCCCATCACTCGACAGGACACTGCGTACCCCGTCTACAATGTGCAGACCTCTTCAGCGTCTCTGCACTTAATAACTCGACTTCAGTACGAGACACCGAAGAAGCCCGCACACCGCAGACGAAACGCGCGCATCCGTCGAAGACAAGGCAGGTAGCGGAACCAAATGGGAGAACACCAACCCTTCCTCCAATTTCCAGTTATCGATCACAAGTTAGTGCGACATTGTGTTCGTTCGAACCGGTGAAATATAATAATTTGTTGCGTGCGGAAGCTGTATATTTGAAAGCTGGGAATAACTGCCCCTTTGTTTGAAGTTTTGATCAACCGTGTATGTTGTTTAATTCCTGCGTTATTACTCACTTAGTCAGGCGTTCAAAATTAACTTTGAATCGGGCTTTAGGGTATTCCTATCCAAAGGGAGCCAACGACTCTTCTTTGATAGCCTACCGCGAAGATTGGTAGAAACTATTGCTTGAAAGGGTTTCCAATTTGGCGTATTGATTAATCAGAGACGTCGATGGAATTTTAGTTACTTTTTCTTTCCAAAGCGTAACATGTGCTTATTAGATGACCATGTAAAACTAATATGTAAAATAAAGATTTAACAAAGAAATACAATCAAAAATTTCTAACACCAGTTAAAGTTATATTATTTTTCAAAAATTAATGTTTTTTCTTCCCAAACCCGTTATTACGATGGTATAAATATTGAATGAAATGAAATTCACCTTTTCCATACACAACCAGTGGTGGGTTGAGCAGACTTCAAGACCAGCACTGTATGTCATAAAATCATACATTGATTTCTTTCTATACATTATCAATTTCAATCTCATACGCATTCGTCAAAACTTCGAAACTATACCAAGTGGTGGTTTGAACTCGTTTTCCATCATAGAATAATTGATTTTATTATACAAAGTTTAGTATTGCTCCCGCAGAAAAAAGCGCGTGAAAACTTGTTTCCAACAAAATGACCGAATAACAATAATAATTAAATTTCAATTTACTGTGGCTTCAAACGACTAAACGTTCCGATACCAGGATTGGTTTTACACCAAGCTAAAACAATATTCTACTACAAAATGGCACGAAGCTCACCAAGTATGAAGTTTCCATTGCAGCCTGGAACTTCATAGGTAATAGGTTGTTTACTTCGCATAATCCAACGAATCAAATCTTTGCCTCCTTTGCTGTAAATTCGCCATAACATTGCCGCCTGCAATCAGTTTTGATTCTTGATGGCAGCGTCAGCCCACTCCATACCGTAGCTTCAGTTTCCGGAAATTAAAATCGCAAGAAGATGGGGTCCTAGTGTGAAGGGCGACATTGATTAATCGCGATGAAACTGTTCAAAACCTTTTAATTAGGCACTGGATTATAATATGGGGACTAGGTACAAGAATATTTTAAAAATAACGAAAATGAGCAAAGTTACCATGACAGTAGAAAACACGTCAGCTCGTGGCCAAAGCACGCTTCGATCATTTTTATCAAAATCTCAAGCTGCCGATGAACTCAGAAGTTGCTTTCGCTGATATCCCTGACTATTGACTGCGTCCTGGCAAAATTTTGCATGTGTTAGCTGATTACCGATTTCACTTAATTTCATTATCGGCTTTGGTATCTTGGCAAAAAAAATATGTGTAAAACCTGTGATGCATAATTTCTTATCCATTTATTCTATGAAAATGCAATTATGCCCATTCGCGTTTTGAGATTCCGAAATGTTGGTCGAGTAACCAACTCCACTCGAACAAACAAAATTCTCCATGGACTAGCAAACACTTGGTTCCAGTTTGTCCTTCCCAATGGGTATAGAAAGCGATTGAACACCTATTCCGACTAGCGATTCCGACCACACAACGCACATTTTCGCACTGCCGCAAATAAAGCTGGAAGTCCATCAGGTAAATGCACCTAAAATCAGTACCAATTCGGCAGCATCTCATAAACACAATCTGACAAACACCACTGCCATTGTTTGCCCTAGCAAGATTCACAGATGTACGTTAAATCGTGACTGGTAACGGGCAACATCGAGAGTGCACTCAACTACACGTGATGCCAGGAACGGTGACCGTGGCGACGTCGACGACGACGACGACGACGAACACATTTGTCTTTCTTCAAACAAGGGTTCCAAATTCACGGAAAGCCATCACGGCAGGGCACAAGATGGGCGAAAGCATGCTGCTGTGAATACATATTACAAATTTTCGAGTGGAAAGTCAACATGCTGGAAATGGATTCGAGGGAGAATAACTGGCACACATTGGTTTATCTTCCAAACGGTGGACAATAGCGACAGGGATGACGTACTTTTAGCACATACATTCGCCGGCATTGTTGCGATAGCTGGAGCAGCGCTATCGATTGGAATGAGATGTTCTTCTCGAGTGGGTCCAGAACATGGATGGCTGCTGCTCTCACTGGATCCGTGGTGTGTCCATTCGTCATTCATTCCGGAATCGAGACGAGACAGGATGATGTTCACGTTCGAGTTTCCCATCAGGGCTCGCATTAGTGAGTGGCGCACACATTTGCTGAATCGGGAAATAAGGTCTGTTTGTCAGCTTGTATGCTTGCAAATGCACTTCTAGTGATCGGACTGCACTTCACCGCATCAAATCTGTAATGATCTGTTTCGAAAAAGGAATCGATTGAGTGGGTATGTGTGATAGTCTGTGATCAGTAAAATGGCTTGGATAACTAGCACCAACAGGGAACTATTAACTCAACTGGAAATTTTCATTTCAAATTCTAATCATTCACAATGAGGAAGAAATACACATCGTCATCATTCATAAATGTATCCCGTTGGTAACACGTCATAGAAGGCCTTGGTCTATGATTGAGGCTTAATCATAATTTCTCTATTCTTGAGCGCTCCGAAAACAGGCCTTTCTGTGTCAGAAAATAAAATGAGTAGGTGACGGTTGATTTGAGAAGTTCTATACCATTAATGACCAGTAATTAGGAAGATAATAATGTTCAGAGTTACCAGTGCTAAAACTAACTGATTGTATTGTATAATACTTATCAACTGAAATTTTAAATTACGTATTTTTCTAAACAGTAAATTTCCTAGAATTATTTCACACAATATATATCAACTTCCCCACAGTGAATTGATCAAATTTTAAAGTACACCACTCACGCTAATTACTGGCGGCACTCATTCAAGTTCCATCATTGAGAAGTTTGATACGTTTTCTACCATGAACGTTCTGTACAACAGCGATGCTGCACTTAGAATCCACTGGTTGCAAACGGAGCTAATTTTCAGCAAGTATACCATGCTCACTGTATGTTCTCAGCATCGTGAGTTTTATCAGGAATATCCTAACAGCTACAGCACGCCGGTTTTTTTATAGCCCAATGCTGTATGATGCAAGTTCAAATGAAGTTTATTACTTCAGTTTCGTTCAGTCGTGAATAACTTAACAATATGCATAAACGTTTCGTTGGGCTCTTGACTTGATTGCGTTTTTCAATTTCAGCGAATAGATGAATGTGCATCAACCAGAAATCCAGAAAGTTGAGTCATAAACTATCCTTCTGAATCTTCTGAACTTTGCACTTTTCGCAAATTGTGTTCGTTCTCTATGATTACGTTTAATCAGTTAACGAGGATTTTGTAGTCTGACGAGTTTTGAGTTTGCTACTCCAATGAATGATTCATATTATCGATGCGTTATGACACTTCCTGCAGGAAATGATTTTAAAAGTACTTAGACATTGTAACCATACCATGCATTTTCATTATTTCAGCATTACTTGAGCTAATAAGCCACTGGATTGTAATCTTCATTTATTTCATTATTATCGATTTTTTTTTCATCTCACGTCGAATAAACCTCCCAAACACATAAAAAGTAAACATTATATTTTCCATTCCAAGTAAAGGGTGTTTCGATCAAAATTTGGTCAAACAGTCATGTGTGTGAGTCGATCAAAGTTTTTATTAATAAGTCAAATTCTTTTTCTTTTTCAAGTTCAGTTAATGCAGAATACAGGAGAAATATTCAGCTAAGCTTCCTTTTTACGGAATGCAAATTGCCAGGTCTTTCGTTTAACACCTGCCATTGTATTTTGTACAATCTCCTTGTCCACTTTATTCATCGTAGAATGGCAGTTTGCCTGAATTGTTTCTCGCTCAAAACAGCTTTTTGTGTGTTCTTAAGGTTCCGCTTCACGATGGCCCAATATTGTTCGATTTGGCGGAGCTCTGGCGTGTTGGAAGGGTTCTTGTCCTTGGGTACCACTTGAATGTTATTGGCGATATCACTCCATGGCCTTTTTCCGTAATGGCAAAATGCCAAATCCGGCCAAAATAGAACGGAACAATTGTGTCGCTTCAGGAAAGGTAGTAGTCGTTTTTGTAAGCATATATTTAGATAAATTTCCTGGTTGAGGGTTCCGGTCGTAATGTAAACGTTGATCTTCAAGCCACGGGTACAGATGGCCTACCACACCAGATATTTCTTCGTGAATTTTGACAATTTAATGTGCTTGAAAATATCTGCCACCTTTCCCCGTCCGGTTGTCGTATAAAATTCCTGTCCTGGAAGCATTGGCCTTCGGCTTTCGATTTCCTCTCGATCCAGCTTCCTGGCTGTCGACAAACGTTCACCGAACACTTTCAATACGTTGATTACAGTTGATTTAGCCAGTTTCAACAATTTCGCCAACTTGGCGCCAACTTGCCATGCACGTACAAAATTTTGATGCGTTGCTTCTCTTCCTTCGACGACATTTTGTTAACTGAAATGCTAATCTCGAAATCAAAATAGAGGCATGATGCTACACGCACACATCTTCAAAATGAGGGGTGTGCAATTTTTTTTTAATGCACGATGAAAGGAAATGCGTCAAGTTTAAGTCGAACAAATTTTTAATCGAAACACTCTTTAACAATCCCGTTGCCTAATAGCCTTTGTTTAAATTTATAAGGGTTTTATTGTTGCAATAGGCATGCTATTTCGTTTAAAAGCAGCTTTCAATGATGCAAAAGACGAAGACATAGTTATTTCACTTTAGGCTGTTCTTGTAACCTTTTCTAACAGGAAGGTGAAGTCTAAAACAGTCTAGCTTTATAAAATTAGCGAGGAACTCTATCTTCCCATAAAACCGTTCAGTAATTCAATCATAAAGCAGTTCAATGTTTAACAGAATAATGATATAATATTTCGTAAGCACGATTTATGATTACAAAAACCAACATTATGGCTTAATTTGGATTCTGAGGATGAAGCATATACTGTAGCATTTTGTACTACATAAATTGTATGATAAGATGCTCTACCAATATTATCATCATAAAATAAAACAAAGATGGACTCGTATAGCAAAAAACTAAGAAAAGTGAAAAAAATGATTGCACTTTTAAGTGAAACACTTACCAAATCTTCATGTGAATTCTGAATAGTAATTTGCCAACTACCCATCATTTAAAAAACGACGGATTGGGGGAAGCAATCAAGACAAATATGCCTTGACCAGGGTCTTATAACTGTCGTTTTATAACACCTTTGCAGGAATTCATAAAACTTTAAATGTTACTTGGGATGTGTCATGCTGTAGATATAAAAATTTAAAATTTGACTAGTTTAGTCACCTAGGTTTACGTTTCATACAATTTGATTCTAGATTCACTTATTTGACTTTTGGATTTGTCATATATGTGTTTGATGTTTTTAAGTAGGAACATATTTCTTTACATCTAACATCTTGTTTGCATATTAGGTATGTTGTATTCATTTAGCAACACAAGTCTTCCCTATTTCAAGAAACAAACATTTCCAAGAAGTGTCAAATGCCAACAAAACTGGTTAGTTATATTTTTCGTGTCGTGTTGAACATCAAATGACCGTGAAATGTGTATTTACTTCACATTTATGTCTACCGCTGAAACATTCTAGAACTTCATTTTGTTTAGCCAGAATGATGAATCAATTAATATTGCTATAGCTATTTCCTTGTACGGTCGAACATTATTTGCATCGGTACAATTAATAGTATTATTACGTATTAGCATAAACTGAAATAATAATCATCAGAATAAAGCAAATCCTTTCAAATTTAATGCTCATTGTTCGTCTGAATTCTATTACGTTAAACCAGCGCACAGTGGGCAAAACTGGATCCAAAATCCCATTAATTTAGACGGCGCAGGGTAGGAGTCCTGAAAAATAGCTTATCTTATGGGAAAATGCGGGGAATCCAATGGTGTTAGTTTCATTTAGGGTTGACCACAGTAAGTGTCCCATTTTGCCCATTTCTCCCCTCCTTTTGGATGCAAACTAGAATTATTACGCAAAAACTAAACTTGATGCTACTATATTGAACCCAAATGCACTGTAAATTTGCAAAACAAGCTGAAGAACTATAGGGAACAAATTTTACTTTGATTGTATGCCAAGAAGTGGTCCATTTTACCCGATTTTCCCTCACACATGCATAAACTCATATTCCATGTGGTTCGGAAGATTGGCGCCAGTAAAATTGCTCTCACTTGCACTGTGCTTATGTAAAAATGTCCGGAGAATCGAGTGGTGATGGTTTCGTTTAGGGCTGACCTCAGTAACTTGTCCATTTTACTCGTTTTCCCCACATAATTTATTAACCTCATATACCATGCCGTTTTGAAGATCGGCGCTAGTAATATTGCTCTCACTTGCACTGTACTTATGTAAAAATGTCGGAAGAATCAAATGGTGATGATTTAATTCAGGGTTGACCCTTAGAAATTGTCCATTTAACCCGATTTCCTTCACTTCAGACCAAAGGGTTCTACAACAGTGAACTAATTTCAAATCGCTAGTTTCATATTGATTGTTTGTAAACTGAGTGACTAGGGTATGTGTCCCTTAACTCTGCCTTAACTTGCCTATTATGCAATGATCGATTACATATTTTATTATAACTCATATAGTTTTTAAGCTGTAAGCGAGATTCAACTAGTTAGACACTTGCTAAGATAAGTTTGATAAGACATTTGGTAGAATTTATCACGAAAAGTTACACAACTCTTTTTATAAAGTCAGAAACATTCGAGGGATATGGATTTAATGTCGGTCTATAAGCACCAAATTGGGTCTATTTGTGGATGCAACTTCGTCCCATTCGATGGATTTATTACTAAATGCTGTCTTTGTACGGTGTTTTTTTCTAATTTTATGAATTAAGGCATTGCTAGCTTTATTTGCTTTACTCAACACAACATTTTACAAAATAAACTCAAGTAAATCTGCCTCGAAACACTTATGTCATGTTCCTATATGATTTATCAGCCATTTTATAACGAAAACATTATAAATCACTATACAATGATTTTGTTCCTTCGGGTTGTGTTAAGATGAGCCACTTGAAAGTAAACAACTTCAAATTCATGCATTTCCATTTGAAATTTTACCAATAACAACCTTTTTACTTCGTTATTGATACAACAGGCCATAGTTGGGAACATACAAAAAAATACGTCCCCAACATTGGGTCTACGATTTTCTTGAAAAATCATTGTTATTTTAGCTATCTGAACAGTTAGTTTGTAACATGTAACTATTTTCTGCACATCCAGACTGCATTGCTTGCTTTCTCAATTCAATTAAGCCAAATTTAGATCACTCGAAGACCGTGTAGATCATCTGCTCGGCTTAACCAGTGAAATCATGATGCCCCAAAAGTTCAAGAAATCGAAAATTATGCGAAAGTGAACAACTATGAGTTGACTAATATTCTCAATTGCTAAGGAATACATCGGTCATCCTAATAGCAACTTGATTTTGTTGATTATCGCTAAATTTATGATGCATTTGATACATAGGCCGAACGAAGGAGCTAGGCTAACATTACATCCCCTTACCCAATGTCGCCAATGGTGATCAAATCACCATCCATCATTCAAATTGTCACATTTCTCAAATATTGAAATTGTCGAGTGGTTAGAAGACTGGTCTTTACGGTATGGTTCAATTCTGGTTTAAAAATACCTTTTTAAAAACCAAATTTGTTTTACTGAAGACCAAGAATTCGCTGTTAATGACAATTGTCAAACTTAAATTATGTTTCGAAGATTCCACCTTCTGCGCTATTTCAATTCTATAGTAAGGGAGTATAACTGAAAAATAAGACTTTTCTTTCAGGGCGATAACGAAAAAAAAAATTATGTAAAGGAAAACTGATTGCTTTATTTTGAATGCTTTTGAAGGCCCTTAACTTTAAAAAAAAAATATGAATATTTGAATAAGGTCCATTATCAGCTGTTCGACGATGCTTTGTCCTGATGCTTAAACAGGAGCGTGTACATTCTATATTGATTCTATTAATCAGTTGTTTACAATTTTTGGCTTTCCAGACTCCCAGGCTTGTGTTATTTTTGCATAATGCGACAAAATGCGACGTAATGCGGCCAAAACACGTTATTCCCATCTGCATGATATGTTTGAAGAAATGGAATCAATATTTTCTTCAAACATTGATTTTGGTACACTTCTTGATTAATAGCCAAGCCACTGGGCTTGAACCATGGTTTGGAAATTTCTCTGTCAGGTATGGCAATACAAAGCATCACCTTCTGCTCAAACTTATGCTTGAACTTATCTTCACGCTCGGAGATGCAGTATAAATGTTATCCGAATAATTTCGATCGTTTCCTGGGATGTGGGATTTTGAGCGAAGGAAGTTGCTTTCATAATCCAAAACGAAACATGTTTCGGCGTAATTTTTGGTCATCCAGTGGCATTGCAATTTAACGGTTAATATCTGTTGCTTTTGATTTCTTGTGGCAGACCATTCCAATCTTCTTCAACGTCTTGAACTTTTTTGCTGCATTAGATTGACTCATCGAATCCTTGTTGTTAAATGTACTATGGAGCAATCTAAGTCCTTTTTTGTCGATTATTTTAGCTGGTCTCTCACTACTACTTCTACGAGCTATTCCTGAGGATAGCAGGATACGATAGGTGGTTGAAGCTGGAACATTATCGTTATTGAAATGGTTCACAGTAAACTTTTTCCCGTGATTTATGTTCGTTTGATAGAACTGTACGATACGCTCGCGTATTGCTTCTTGTTTCGACGGCATTTTGAACACAACTGAACAAGTTGGATCGAAACAAAACATGCAATTATGTTGGAGAGACAGAGAGCATTGTGTACTTAATCTCTCGTTCCTCTATGCACGTTTGTGGTTTGGTATGAGAGAGTTAAAATCATTCTCATTTATTAGTTATACATACACCGTTAGTATCCTAGGAGGTTTTCAATCAACGGAAAGTTCACATAAATATTTGTCTCATTAAAGCAAAAACGCATGCTATCAACCATTTGGTAATACTTGGGTTAAAAACCTTTTGAGTATTTCTGTTACTTGACTCTGACGCGAGAGGTATGAATATCAACCACTGCGCTAGGTTCTTCACTATTGGATAGCAGAGCTAATATTAAGAAACCGCATTTCAAAAGCTTCATACACACTACTATCGCTAACCCTACGTCAAAATCCTTAAACTGTGATGACACATTTGCTGTTGCAAATTTTTAGTGTTCCATGGGTAACTCCTCGTCATTTTCGCGAAAAAAATCAAACAATAATTCGTAATTTAACTTTAACTAACAGTGAAATCATAAAATATCCGCGTGCTTTGGGAAACCTGTAGTGAATACAATCGATTCCCACCCGAAATGTGTGAGCGTCGGTAGTATTTCCACATGTTGTGGTTTTTTGTACTGCGCCCCCGCACCCGGAAGAGGAGTTACATCAGCTTAGTTTTGCTTATTAGTGGTAGTATTGAGACATCCGGACATACATTATTAGGTTTGAGCGTTTGTCCGCTTTGTCGCGAGTGAATCGATTATTATTAGCAGTTTTGAAGTTCGATATAGAGTGGCCTCGTATCGGGCATTTAATTATTGGCAGAGTGTGGAGTGCAAAAAAAGAAGACCAGTGCGTGTAGAAAACGGCCATTTGCTTATCAGAAGCAGCAAACGAAGACAATGCGCATGCGTGCGGGAAAGGCTGCCACTTAATTTTAGATGCGTTCACCATGTGGTGTAGAGAGTTTTCTTATGCAGGTTACATATATAACGGGCGGTTTGGCCACGTTAATTTTTGCGCTTATTTTGTCGGGAGTGCATGAAATTAATTACGAGGCAACGTCGAGAACTTTTATGTTTACGAATGAACAAGAGAGTGTAACGAAGGAAGCGGCAATTGGTGAGATGTATCTGACTAGAACTATATAACGTCAACCTTATTTTTAAATAATACCAAATACGTGCCTGGTTAAAAAAAATATATATATTGTGAATCACTAAATACGCGTCAATCAAGCATTGCACATACGCTTGATTGAAAGTTTCAGTATGTCACTACTGGAGCGGGGCTTATCGTGTACGAAGATAGCTTCGGAATGCTTGCGTTCTTGAAATGGGCTATTGGAGTCGCGGTAGAGCTGTCACCTTCTAATCCCCGGATTTAAGCTTTTTGCAACTGTAAACAGCAAATGTGAAACAGTTGCAGGAAGATTCTATCCATAATACCGCTGCCAGACAGTGGGAATTAGATTGTAAACACACACACACACACACACACACACACACCACACACATGGGTAACTCCTCGTCATTCAACCGTACTAGCTGAAACGTTTGTACTTATTTATTTATTTATTTATTTATTTCGTTATACATCGTGGACTACTTACTAACAGCTTATCTGCTGTGAATTTGCAGATTATTGAAATATTTTTTCAGAGCTGTCCAAGGCATATTAAGATTAATTATTTTACAACGCTGATTATAAACAGTCATTATCTGATTGAGCGGTCCAAATTTAACGTGATTTGTAAGATGATCTCCCTGGGCAATGGCAAAACCTTGTGGTAGTTTAGCTTCAACTACCAGGTCCCAGAGCTAGCCTGATTCTTTATAACTTTGAAAAGACGCAAACTAGTGTTGCCAGATCAGTGGTAATGCAGCCCAAAAGTGCTTGAAGTTCATCCAGTAGTTCTTATCTATGAACATTAAAATTCTGATATGGTGATCAATTGTCAAGTACAGTATTTGTAAATATTTGAAATGTGGCATTTGATCATATAGACACAGTGGAAAAAGCTGAAATAGTTTATCACAAATCAGTACACATTTGGAAAGCATAACCACAAAGGGGAACTGTTCCATTATTGATCTCATGATCCATTATTCATACTTATTGGAAATGTAAGTTTGATGTATGAATCAATTGGATCATTTTCACAATAATTTCTTTTGAACTTTGAGTTATCACGGTTGGGTTGAATTCGGGATTTTATTTTTTGCTAATTGAAGGCAACAAAACTAAATTACATGAACACTAAGCAAAATAGAAAGTTTGTGTCAAAGAGAGAGTTGTAGAACACTTTTAAAGTCATATTTGTATGTAATCAATCGCTGCTGTTTATCACGTGTTTTAGAAGAAGAAACAGAAGAAATACATGAAGAAACCTTAAAACAGAGATGTTTAAAATATGTTTACCCCTAAAAAGACATAAAATGATAATTACGCAAAGTTTAAATGAAAGTGTTATGCGGGAAATTTTCTCACCTTCCCCTTTTTTCTGAATTTAAGACGAACATGTACAGAGCTATAGAAAGTTCAATAACTCCATTAACGTTGAGATTTGACCATAGGTGTAGAACAATTTATTTTATCAAATTTTATTTCCTTTCGCCTCTAAAAATATTTGCACTAAGAAACCGAACACCCTGTATAACTTTAATTGATTTCTTGTGCATGTTATTGAACAGAACTTCAGAACAGAATTACAAAATGTTCAATAGCGAGACACAAAATGTAATAGTTGGGATTTGAACATATGCGCAGAAGTATGTTGTTCATCCAATATGATAATCTATCATCAGCTGACATATTCCTAATAAGGAACATAACACCCTATATTACCGTTGCTTGATATTTTCATATTCTCATTTTTATCGTTAATCCACGCATGGGAGAGTACAAAAACAACAATCAAAGTGTAGAAAGCCCATAATGGGAGTATTTGTACCACTCATCGTCGTTCTCTCCGAGATCTATAAGTAATAGTATGACGAGAATAATAAATGTGTGAAATAGGAGGTGCATACTAACAATAAACACCCAACAGTGGAAGATAATTTCTCACCCGTGTTAGGCAGTATTGGGAGAGGGAAAAATCGCTAGAACCAGAAAAAAGCAATAGGTAGTATAAGAGCCCGATCGGTTGCATAATCTTTTACCAGTCAAGGGCATTTCCTCCCCCTTGGGTAGTATGGTAAAGGGTTATGTGCCTGATTCGGATACCCTACCGTTCAATGCCCTCCGTTGCCCTATACGGAACTATCAAATACACTTTCTCTTCATGTCTATTCGTTCTAGCAATAAAATACAGTCATTTCCTAGCGCTTCGCATGGAATGAGAAATTATCTGCTTCTGACAAACTTCATCAATTACATTTTAGTTTAGATTCAGAAAGTACCAGACCGATGCCCATGGTTGCCCATGAACATATGTTGAGAGAGACGCCATATCAACAAAGATTGGATCACGTTCATGCCTTGCAAAAACATGAATGGGTTGCTCAAATTACCATTAATGTTTATTGAAAAGTCTCAGATTGCTTTGTTCGGTTCGGCTTAAGATCAACAAAATAAGACTAGTCCAATGTAAAATTTCCTGGAGTTGGTTTCATTAACCGCACGGATCTGTGAATGAAGATTCACTGATTTTACCCTTATTCCCCCAAAAATTTTCGATGATGATTATTTTGATGATCTCGAGTAACTCCGATCAAAGAAATTTATGATAAACACAACACTATTAGGAGAATATCTACATTCACAGAGCCGTGCGGTGAACAAAACTAGCTCTAGTCGATTCTCCAGGAAATTTCACATGGAGCTAGCCATATTTTGTTGTTCGTTAATCACATCGAGCGAAGAAATTTCTGAAAAACACAACAACATTAGGGGAATCAGGGTAAAATCAGCCATATCTTCATTCACAGAGCCGTGCTGTTAACGAAACCAACTATAATCGATTTTTCAGGCAATTTTACATAGGACTTACATAATTTTGTTGATCTTGAGTCACAAAGCAATCTCTGAATAACACAGAAGTGTTAGGAGAATCGGGGTAAAACCGACCATGATTCACAGAGCTGTGTGGTAAACAAACCCAATTCCAATCGATTTTTCAGCAAATTTTACAATGGACTCGCCTTAATTTGTTGATCTTGAGTAACTCCGATCCGACCAAAGAAATTTATGATAAACACAAAACTATTAGGAGAATCAGGGTAAAATTAGTCATATCTACGTTCACAGAGCCATGCAGTTGACGAAATCAACTTCAATCGATTTCTCAGCAAATTTTACATAGAACTAGCATCATTTTATTGATCTTGAGTCACGCCGAGCAAAAAAATTTGAAAAACATGAAAACATTAGAGGTATCAGGGTAAAATCAGCCATATCTTCATTCACAGAGCCGTGCTGCAAACGAAACCAACTTCAATCGATTTTCCTGGAAATTTTACGTAGGGCTTGCATCATTTTGTTGATCTAGAGTCACACCGAGCAAAGAAATTTTGAACATCAAGGAAATATTAGGGGAACCAGGGTAAAATGAGCTCATTTGCTCCACGAGCAGTTCCGTGCGGACAATAATATTACGTCCATTCGATTTCTTGTAAATTTTCCTTTAAGTAAAGGTAACATTTGCAGAAATCGTTCGACTCCGAGCTGAGATATAAAATTCTTTCGCGTTTTGGGCACTTTTTTCCACTGTGCGATGAATCAGAATGTCATTCAGATGATTAAGACGCGCTACAGGAATTATGCAGGAAATTTAAATTCGTGGAGGAGAGTTTGACGAGTGCGAAAAGAAGATCAACATACAGGACGTCATCTTTTGGGTAACTCAAGCGTGGGAGGTAGTTTCAGCTGACTCGATTCGCAAATCTTGGAACATGCTTTACAGTGCCCATGAAATCGAGGATGAGGATGATGTACCGCTGTCGGTCGTAAGAGACACGCTGAGCATTGGTGAGAAGTTAGCACAGACCCAAGAAATCGAGGAGGAGGATGCACAATTTGAAACGACAACGATAACTTCTAATTACACAATTATCTACCCCACATTTTAAATTTACGTACTTAAGCTAAAGAAGTTACTCTCACTTTGAGCCATGATACCGGTTGTAAACTGACAATTATGAAAAGTTAATATCCGTGCAATACTATGCCCTGAAATATAGAATCAATTGTTTTTTCACGAAATCGACTCACCGAAAATTCAATTATAGATTTCCACATAACGGCCCGCTGTCTTGTATGGCATGTTGCCTTCATGGCAATGACAGCCTGTCGTCATTGGACTGCATGAAATACATGCCACACTTAAATAATTAGGACGAGCATGATACCTCATTTGACGAAGGAATCCTCATAGATCACAGAATATCGTCAAAATCGACCATCGAGCATCCAATCCTTCCAAGCGTGTTGAATTATCTCCGAACACGTATCATCTATTACCGAAAAGCTGAATCCAACATCACCAACCGACCA
>JASCZW010015384.1:0-20676 GCA_034211315.2 Aedes japonicus | reverse complement strand
TGCCGCCAAATTCAGTTGCTACGTATTGCTTTAAAAATAACAATGACTTAACAAGCAAACGGTGGACCCAATGTAAGGGACATATTTTTTCTATGTTCCCAAATATGGCCTGTTGAATGAAAAGCGTAGTAAAAATGTTGTTATTGGTAACATTTACAATACAAATGTCTGAGTTCCGGTTAAATGTTGTTCATATGGCTCATCTTAACACAAATTAAAGTAACAAAATCTGTAGAGCGAATTATAATGTTTTGATTGTCGAATGACCGCTAAATCATGTTTAAAACTCACTTAAGTATTTTTTAGCAGATTAAGTACAGTTGGTTTGTGAAATTGTTTGTTGGGTAGAGCGAATACAGCTGGGAAAGCCTTAGAAAATCAGAAAATCAGGAAGAAACCCGTACGAAGATTGCATTTTATAGAAAATCAATCGAATGGGACGAACTTGCATCCATGATTAGACCCAATTTGGTACCCATAAACCGACATTACATCCATATCCCTCGTAAGTTTCTGACTTTATAAAATAAGTTGTGTAGCTTTTCGTGATACATTTTACCAGATTGCTTATTAAACATATCTTAGGAAGTGTATAGCTAGTTCAATTTTGTTTCTAGCTCAAATACTTTATGAGTTACAATGAAAAATGTAATCGATTGTTGCATATTAGGCTGAGTCAAGGGACACATACCCTACATATTTTTTTCATAAAGTCAAATTAATTAACTACAATTTCTTGTCAGACGCAATTTTATTACAACCAACGGATTTTGAGTTATGATTTTTTGAAAAATACGCATGACAAAACACATACGCCCTTTTGAAAAATTTGTCTTGAGTCAAAAAATTCCCTTAACCGGCGGAATATCCATCGTCACCAATTCCAAAGACATGTGCTAAGTTTCATCCAAATCGGAGAGGGTCGAGTTCAGTCATTTACTCATTTGGCAGAGAAAGGCTCCATTGCTCATCGAACACAGTGAAAATGTGAATTACGAATGTAATTCACGAAACTACTCGCGACACGCTGTGACAAGAATACGGAAAAGTTGGTAAAAACTACCGAAAACCGCACAAAAGTGCATATACTACAGAGAAATGTGCATATACTGAAATTATCGGTAAACATGGATTACCGGAATTTTCAACCAAATTTAGGTCAAATATAACGATAAAATTTGTTAATCCACTTTACTTCAAAAATAAGTAAAATCGAGCGTTCTTTCGTTAGATGATACCGATACTTTAGGTTTTGCTATCAAAACCTAATTTTCGGTACAAGTTAAACCTTATTTTCGATCTTAGCGTGTAGAATTGAAGCGGAAATAAACACGATTAAATAATTGATTTTGCGTTTATTAATCCGTTTTTCCACGTCCGTCCGCATTCGACATCCACAAGCAGTAAAATGTTAAGTTATCCACTAGATGACAGTTATGATCAAAGGTAGTAATTTCCGTTTCAATTGCTACGTATAAATATTAAAGATGTTTTGTGTGCTACTTCGGACTCATTCGCAGTGGTTGTTTGTATTGACGTGTTTATACACAGTTCGCTAGCTGTAAATGATTTAACCTTCCTTTGGTGTTAACATTTTGTGACGAATAATGTGTTTCGGGTCATATTGGCCGGGATTTCAAATTCACATTGTGCAATATGTTAAATAACCAAATTTTAAAGTTTTTGCAGTCTGAACTTATTAGAGTCCCAATTTCAAGTTTCTGGTGAGTACTGCCCTTTTAACCACAATTGGCCACAAAGAATCTGTGCCGAAAGAGGGCATGTTTTGCCACGATCCGTGAGGCGGCAAATTTTCATAGGAACATGCTTTTTGACGGCTCAAACTTTATGATTTTCCATGAATAGTCTACTTCTAGCCTTGAAATGGACCAATGCCCATAGACAATCTGGATGTCCCGGGAGAACCGTTTAGGAGGGGGAAAAAACAGATTTTCGCCGAAACCTGCCTTTCGACGGCTTAAACTTCATGATTTTTGTTGAGTAAGGAGTGTATCGAATATAAGCTATCCACATACATTTGCGTTGTACGCATGTATTTGTGATGGTTTTTTATGCTCTGAACACTGCATGCTGTGCGTTTGACTGTCAGCTTTCTTTTGTTTACTTGTTTGTGCGGTTCAAATTCTGCGTTTTCAAAATGTCGCGTATTGAAATGAAAGTGAAAATTAAGGTTCTGGACACATGGCTAAGTGAGAAGGGTATTACCAACAATCAATATGCAACTAGCGATTTGAAATTGGTTCACTGTTGTAGAACCCCTTGGTCCGAATTACACCTTGAAGCCAGCACCTTGTTATACATATTTGCGCCTTTGTTTTGATTTGCTGTGTTATTTTGACAGAGTATTTGAGAGTGTGTTCATGTGAGTTCATTATAAGGGGTGCATTGAGCTTGGGACATAGCTTGGGACGATGTTCTAGTACTGACTGAGCCAAGAAAAAAATCGTTTTTGTATGGGACCTACTGGTCTTAGAGTTAGTCTATGGTATTACTGTGCGAAAATTGGCGAAGCGGTTTGGAATTCATCATGCGAGCGTTAAAACCATCATTAATAAGTTTGGGGAACACTATTCTTTGGATGAGCTACCAGGAAGAAGCAGAAAATCTCGAAACAAAGTGCAGAACAGAAGAAGCGAGCAGCAACAAGGGCCCGGCAATTGTATTCGCGTCTTTTGCAGCGTCCGGATGCATGCGTTTTGATGGACGATGAGACCTATGTAAAGGAGGACTCAAAAACCCTTCCCGGTTCACAATACTTTACTGCCGTTGTTTGGGAGGATGTGAGCGATGCTGACAGGTCGATTCAAGTGGAGAAATTCGGTCGAAAGGTACTGGTATGGCAAGCAATATGTTCCTGTGGTTTGAAGTCCACCAATTTTTACACTACCGGAACTATAAATGCGGAAATCTATCGATCTGAGTGTCTCCAGAAGAAATGGTTGCCTTTATATAAGAAGCATAGTACACCTCCACTGTTTTGGCCGAATTTAGCGTCGGCTCACTATGCCAAAACCACTCTCAATTGGCTTGCGGAAAAGGGTATAGAGTTCGTTGAGAAAAATATCAATCCACCAAATTGCCCTCAGCTTCGACCCATCGAATGTAACTGGGCAATCGCGAAGAGGGTCTTCAAGCAGACTTCAGGCAGCTGGGAACATGCAGGAGTTCAAAAAAAATTTGGGCTCAAGCGTCCAAAAAATGCGATGAAACACTTGTCTGGAACTTGATGAAGAGCATTCGATCCAAAGTTCGAAAATTCGTGAAGGAATAACTTAAATTTCGTCAGGTCTTCATTATGTTCAAGTTTAACCTCGTACAATAAAGGATCAATTTTTTGTATGAATAAAATATCGGTTTTCAACATAATTTGAAAGAAAGTTTGTGGATAGCTTATTTTTGATACACTCCTTAGTCTACTTCTGGTCTTGAAATTGTTTAATGACCATACTGGAAATTCTGAGACAAGCCGAATATCCCAGAAGGACCCTGTAGGAGGGTCCAAAAACGAATTTTCGCCGAGACAGGCCACAGAATAATTGGAATAAAGCGCGGATTTACCAACAATCAATATGCAACTAGCGATTCAAAATCGGTTCACTGTTGTAGAATCCCTTGGTCCGAATTACACCTTGTTATACATATTTGCGCCTTTGTTTTGATTTGCTGTGTTATTTTGACAGAATATTTGAGAGTGTGTTCATGTGAGTTCATTATTGGGGGCGCATTATTGAGCTTGGGACCGATGTTCTAGTACTGACTGAGCCAAGAAAAAAATCGTTTTTATATGGGACCAACTGGTCTCAGAGTTAGTCTATGCTACAAGTGCTCGAAAATAAGATGTGCTGTCGTATCCCGAAAGAAAAACGATCAAAATCGGACATTAAAAGTCGCGTGTGTTATTTGATCGGTTATGGTTGTCACGGTTATCTTGCTTGGGACCCGGAACAGCGAAACGTTATAGTTTGTCGTGATGTTGTGGTGGAAGAGCTTCCAGTGAAGCAGAGTATTCACCCGGAAGTGTACACAAACGATCATTTGGTTTCCGACCGCCTGTTAGAGCCGGAATCAGGACATAAGTTCGGAGATATTTGCGGAAGATATGAAAGTGACGAAGACTCTGATCAAGAACAAGATTAACTCGAAGAATACGAAAGTGCGGAAGAAGAAAATGAACCTTTGAGAAGAAGTGATCGACAACGCAAGCGTCCAAAACATCGGTCGGAATATGAAGTATGTGTGGCACTCGCGTCAATGCTGAAAACTACGTAGATGAGTTACCAGAGAATGTTGGAGAGTTGCGTAAGCGAAAGGATTGGCACGAGTGGGAGAAGGCGATCAAGGACGAGATGCAGTCGCTGTAAAAGAATCACACATAGGACCTTGTGGATTTTCCTATTGAGAAGTGCGTCATCCCAAGTAAGTGGGTATTTAAAATCAAATACAAGGCCGATGGAAGTATTGATAGATACAAAGCTCGCTTGGTGGCGAAAGGGTGCTCCCAACGACATGGTTTTGATTACCAGAAAACGTACGCACCACTTGTTCGCATTAGTACTGTGCGTACTTTGCTAGCAGTAGCTGTCCAAAAGAACCTTCACGAACATCAGGTGGATGTGCGTACTGCCTTCTTAAACGGTAACCTTTCCGAAACCGTTTTCATGAGCCTTCCGCCAGGATTTGAGAGGGGGAGAAAAGTGTGTAGACTAAACAAATCCCTGTATGCATTAAAGCAGGCACCCCGTAGCTGAAACGAAAGATTCAATAAATTCATGTTACAACTTGGGTTCAAACGTTCTCAACACGACAGCTGCTTATACTTACGCAATACAAATGGTTTGGCTGCTATCTATTTTTGTACGTTGATGACATTTTTGTGGCATCCAGTTCATTGGACGAGCTGAAGCGGATCACACGTAGCTTAACCCAGAAGTATGAAATGGATGACATGAATGAACTCAACCAATTCCTTGGTTTGAAGGTGGAGAGAAGTTTGAAAGACGCTGTCTATAAACCAGACCTAGTATGTTAGTGCCTTGCTGAAGCGATTCGGTATGAATGATTGTAGAACATGTCAGAATCGGAGACGCAGCATTCATATCGGGAGCTTATCGGATGCTTGACATACCTCATGCTTTCATCGCGTCCGATATCAGTTCAGTGGTAAACTTCCTCAGTCGTTTACAAAGCCACGCAACAGACACTTATTGGATGCATTTGAAAAGAGTATTACGCTATCTGCAGGGAACCAAGGACTACAGTTTGGTTTACACACAGAGAACAGACATCTAGGCTTGAACATGTTTTCCTCAATCTACTGTGTAAACTTTTAAAAGCAAACCGTTGAAAAAACAAGGCCGCCTAGTCTAGGTTTCACCAAACTAAAATTGACAGGCTATCAAATCTCAAGGTCGGAAAGTGGCGCCATCAACATACGATTCACCAAAACTAACGGAAACGAGCTGTAATTTTAAAATGGCAGTTACAGATATTTACACACGAAGAGCACTCCACCTTGGATGTCTGTTTTCTGTGGTTTACAGACGCACTGAGAACACGGAGCCCTTAGTTGGGCATATCCGCATGCATAATGGGGAAGCGACACCAATGATCATAATTCAACATCCCGAAGTTTGTTCAAGGTGTTTGGGAATTCAATACTTTGGACTACAAGAAAGCAGACAACTGTCGCTTTATCATCTACAGAGGCGGAGTACGTGTCGCTAAGCAACGCCGCATGTGATGCAATATGGATAAGAAACATCTTGAAGGATCTTGGAATCGATTGCCGCAATCCTATAATACTGTTTGAAGACAATCAGTCTTATATCCACATTCCCAGCGAACCATGTGAACAGAAAAGACTGAAGCACTAGGATATATGCTACCACTTTATCAGTAAACGAAGGATAAGGTTGTTGATATGTTCACGAAGACTCTTCCAACTAACTGTTTCAAGATACATTGCTTCCCGCTTGGTCTGAGAGGGAGTGTTGTGAAACAGACAGCAGCGTTATAATTGACTTAGTTTGTTTTAGAGTATAAGCCAGAATGTCAGATTGTCATACCTTTATCTTGAACTATTTAAACTTTGTAAACCGCCTATTTTTGTCATTCTATTCAAGCTATCAGTGAGCAAACACGTGTATTACAGTTCTTTTATTTCGTCATAGTACTCACCTGAAACTGAAAATTGGGACTCTTGTGAACATTTTGACTGCAAAAACTTCAAAATTTGGTCATTTATAGTTTCCTTAATATGAGTTAGAAATCCGGATCAATATGACCCGAAACACCTTATTCGTAACTTTGTTTTAACAGCCCTTCATAAATTTAAAAAAAAATGGTTCGATGCAGAAACGTAGCTTCCTATGGTTCAGGAAAAGTCAAGAAAATTCAAACATCTAGATGCTTATTTAAGAAAGTTATAGCATTTTATAAATCCATTCCGGGTCATATTCACCCCGACACCTAAAAAAAGGTTAAGCTCGCTCGAGCATGTGGATTCCGATATTTCTGCAGTGAAAGCCTCACAAGTGACCATTTTTGCGACCCTCCGGATGCTCCGGATATCAGTCCAATCTAATGGACTGAGATTTTTCCGGTTACCGGGCGGTCTTGGGCGGTCTCAATTTGCCTCGTTTAAATTCGTGAGTCAAATACAAAAATTATCCTTAATATCTACATCGCGTTTTCATTATACCTAACCTTGTTATTCAGCAGCAGCGGGTGCTCCGCTGCGACGTCCTTGTTGCCGTTTAGGTACTAACACAGAGAACAGACATCCAAGCTGGAGTGCCCTTGGTGTGTAAATTTCTGTAACGGCTATTTTTAAATTACAGCTCGTTTCCGTTAGTTTTGGCGAATCGTATGTTGATGGCGCCACTTGTCCGCCTCGAGATTTCATAGTCTGTCAATTTTAGTTTGGTGAAACCTAAACTAGGCAGCGTTATTTTTCCAACGGTTTGCTTTTAAAAATTTACACAGTAAATTGAAGAAAAAATGTTCGAGCCTGGATGTCTGTTCTCTGTGGTACTAAGTTAAAGAGTCATGTGTAGCCGTTGAATCTTTAACTTAATCTAATCTAATCTAATCTAATCTAATACAACCGCAGCCAGTACGAGAAAGCATCCTGGAAATAATTGGGTTAGATTACGCCCAATTATTTTTTTTGTCAATATTGATGCTTGCAGCATATCAGAGACATGATACAAGCGTCAAAGCGGCCAGGCCTACTGCGTTGCATTAACCGCAAAAGATGATTCTGTAAAATGATTTTGATTCAAATGAATATATTTGAACCCCAAAACATTTTGTGAATCTACAGGGGATGAAGGATGCGTGGACATACCGTACCATACGCTCCAAGGTAAGAATAATAAAAATAATATTGAAATAAATCCTAAGAATCCGAGAAATGGTAAAAATGGCATGATAATAATATAAATGTAAAATCAATATGCAGTTTCATATGGAATACTATATACAATTTACTGCAGGAATATTATAATGTAAAATGATAATAACAACTACACATGTCTGCAGATTGTTGTTCTGCTGCAATTGTTGAAGGATTTTCGTATCCATTATGAACCTGAAAGTTTGGAAAATGTATCGTAGCCACGAGATATTTTTTTTCGAGACTCAGGAACTCTATGGATGATCTGAAATTATACATCATGTAACGGAGCAGCACATCGACATTTCAGATATTCTATATCTAAAATGTCGATGAGATGTTCCGTTTTCTTGCACCCCTATTATCATTTGTAGTGTATCTGATAGGTTCTACAATTATTCAATATATGATCATAATTAAATTTTTGAATAGTTAGTTAATAAATTATTTAATAATAATAACATGAGAAAGACAAGTAATTATTAGAGAATATTTATCTGCAACTTATTTGACCACCCTCTCCTCGAAATACTTCAGCCGTTGGAACTACAATACTACTAACCATTGAGATCTAGAAATATTAGGTTAAAGATGTTTGTAGATGTTTGTACAACATATATCTGACACCCACTGGTTGGTCACTGATCTAATTTAGTCTAATCCAATACAAACGCAGCAAGTCAAAGAAAGGGTTCTGGAAACAACTGGACTAGATTATGTCCAATTATTTTTCTGTCTGCATCAACTGAAAAGAAGATTTCTTAGAACGAGCTGGAATCAAACGAATAGACCTGAACCCCAACGTAATCCGCGAATCTACAGGTGAGGAAGGATGCGTGGACACACCGGTTCACACGCTCTGTATCATGTCAAGTCAAATATCATAGAAATCTTACATATTTGTATGACCCATTTACCTGAAATTGTACAGAACAGAAATCTGCAAATACCTTAATTTTGAACAATATATAGCATATAATGGTAGGACATCCTTTGTGACGTACAGTAAAATAGTATGTTCCGACCATCAAATATATTCTCGGACTTCGATTATTCCACGCAAATGTAATGGTATCCCCTACGAATCCGCTTTAACAAATGATATGTTACTTCGAATACTAAACGAATAAAACATGTGAGTATTTTATTATGCAATGCTGAAAAATTAACAAAAATTAAGGTTATTGCTGAAATGAGACTCTAATTCATGGCAGGTAGCTCCTATCTCCTTTCACAAGTTTTTGGTTCTAATGTGAGGAGCAATGGTAGAATATACAATAGAAATCAGATAAATTATTAACAGACAAAATAGTTCTCTACGAGCTATTTTCGTGCTCGCTCACATGGTGGTTAATATTGGCATAACCTAGGTAGTTTTCCTCGAAAAATTTCTCACTGGATCCTATAGTCAACGACCATCTTTTCTGTGCACTACATAAAAGGGATTTTCAAATGACGTTGACAATTTATGCCGGGTTCTCATAACACGGTACCCTGCACGCGTCGGGACGTTTTCGTGGGCTGGGTAACAAAGTCACATAGTCTAACTAATTATTTTGTTCCAACCCAAAAAATAAAAAAATACCTCTCGGACAAAGCACTGTGCAAAGAGAATACTTCTTTATACTTGTTTACCCACCTGGAAACATGAGACTCCAGCCAAGTGTCTCTAACATACGAATAATAAATCCGGCTGGCGTGAAGTCTTCCGACAAAGAGAAACTTGTCATCTCCAATGTCACCAAAGCAGTTGAACCAAAAAGAAAACAAAGTTTTGAAGCAAGCGAAACGAAAGTATCAACCAAATTCTTGAAATAAAACAAGATGATTAAGCGTAAAGCTATAATGCTGGGTTATCAATATTTCGCAAGAGGAATATATTTTTAAATACTCCGCGGATCGAGGAGAAAAATAACAGCAATGCGTATCTATGGCAACGATAGAAATATTTACATGAAGGAATGGGCAAGTAAATTTAGTATAATGTTAAACTTTAACGAATGTTTACTTATCTTAATGACGTTTCGTTGATCCTCATCCCGATTCGAAATTGTCCGGAAATCCACTCGTACAAAGTCTACGAGCATCATGACTCCCATGCCAGGAAAATTACAACTCCAGTTTTGTTGAAAATATACTACAAGCCATGGCAGCACCACTTGCTGAAACAGTAGCACAATTTTTAATTTCTTCACGTTGTTGAAAAACAAACGACACCTAAGCAAAACGCCCCACGACAACTCGAAAACAACGCGAAACGTAGATTTTATGAAATTATCACACCGTGATTTTCTGAAATTCTAGACGGGATAGACCACCCCGAACAGCAATCACTGCCGAAAAACTTTCCGAAACCAAATTGGAACTACCGAAGCCGAATTCACAATTTCTCAAATTCACATATATCGATTTTCAACAAACAGAAAAAAACGTGACAGCTCACGCAAAACTCAACCGTCCGCGAGCAGCCGTAGCCGTTGAATCTTTAACTTAGTACCTAAACGATGACAAAGACGACGCAGCGAAGCAACCGCTGCTGTTGAATAACAAGATTAGGTACTTTGAAAAGGCGAGGTATATATGAAAACACATGCGTCCTTGTCAAAAATGAATCTAGAGCCAAAAAATTGTTTGACCAACTAATAAAACATGATTTCTCATACCGAAATTCACAATAGGAGATGGTAATGATGAGCCATTTACAAGCTCTCGTTTTACGTAACCATTTTCGAATATTCCACGCCATCCTTCATTGTGCTGAACTTAATCTCTGCGTTTTCTTTCCATCTGAAATGGGTCATCATGGAAAAAGACGGTGCATTAATAATACAACACATATTTTGCTTGTCAATTAATCACGTGCTGCTTTATTATCACAATCCTATAAGCCTAGCAATCAGCTACAGAGCCCAGTCATTTTCCAATGCTAAAACTTCACAATCTTCTTTCGAGTACATAACAAACACATAAAACTTCCCTTTGTTGGACGGACCACGTCAATTACTTTCTCACCACGAGCTCGTACATGTCTGCTCTCTTCTGCTGCAGTACAGGAATTTGGCCTCTCACTTCCGGAAGCGTTTTGAGAATCAAATCGGCCACGACAATCTCCTGAAATTCAGTTCCCATTTGAATCACCTTGCCCCACGGGTTCACGACCAGAGAATGGCCATAGGATACCAACTCGGCGTGGGAGTCCCTCGCCGGGGCACAGAAAGCCACGAACAACTGATTATCCAGGGCACGAGCACGGGCAAGCAACTCCCAGTGCAGTTCTCCTGTGAAGACATCACAAACCGCTGGGTAGATCAAAAGGTCACAGCCAATCTTACGATAGGCAGCGGCAAACTCCGGAAAGCGCATATCCCAACATATTCCCAGTCCGATCTTGGTTTCACCTACATAGAAGGTCGTATAACTATCACCCGCGGTGAAGACCTGATTCATCGACCTCTAGCTTGCCGGGAATGTTGGTTGTGCAAAGGTGAATCTGTTTCAAGGTCAGATAGAGTCAAATCAGTCTAAATGATAATTATGACACTCGCGTGAACTAACCTTACGATGTTTTGCCACCAGCTCACCTTCCGGTCCCCAGATTGTACAAGTGTTGTACAACTTTCCGCAGCATTTCTCCACAAAAGATCCACCAACTACGTGCACACCAAAATCGCGAGCAGCGTTACTTAAAGCCTGACTAGTTTCTCCTAGGGGAATTTCCTCGGCATTCGCTTCAAAGTTTTCCTCGCTGTATGGACAGTTGAAGCTCTCCGGCAGCACCACCACGTTCGCATCTTTCTCCTTCTTGGCAATTCGAATCAAGTCTACTGCATTTTTCAAGATCTTTTCCTTCGGTCCAGCGATCTTCAGCTGAATCAGCGCTATTCTGATCACCATCCTGACGGTTCTTGTGCGATTTCGTTACTGGCACTTGAGGAACTGGATCCAGTAATCCAACGTTTCAAACTAGGATTGATTGTGTGATGACCTCCAGAGGCCAAGCGGCGAGTGATCAGCAGCACATTCGGATGGATGATCAACGTCTACTGATAATGACACGATGTTTGCCAATTTCTTCCACCGAGCATCTATCGATTGTGCACAGACAAGGCTATTTATAAAGGGTTCCTCCACATTAGCTCGCTTTGTTTTGCAATCATTGTGTGTTTGGCGGCGGACGAAGGGTGATGAAAGGTTTTTGATTTGTTTTGATTTACTGCGCGGAGTTTGTAAATACGAGATGACTGAGTTCGTTGTTGGTGTGTACGTAGTGGTGGATTCTGTTGAGCTTCACGTGAAGGGTTTGGAGTATGTAAGCCAGTTCCAACTGTTTGAAACAACTTTGTGTCGGTTGTGAAGCCGTTCAGTGATAGCGAGTGCTATTTATTTCCCCGTAATGTTTAATGCAATCCACAGTTCATATTCACCCAAGATAGTAAGAACGTCTTGATGGCTCCCACATTAAAGATCGCGCTCATACAGTTGGCTGGTTTTCCAACTAAGCGGGAGAGCATTGCAAATGCAGTCAATCAGATCAGAATTGCTGCAAAAGACAAAGGTGCCAAGTTGGTTGTTCTGCCTGAATGCTGGAACTCCACCTACTGTACCAAAGAGTTTCCTCGTTCAGCCGAGCGAATTCCATCTGGGGAAACTTCTCAGGCATTGTCCAAAGTTGCAGCGCAGTTAGGAATCTATCTGGTTGGTGGAACGTTTCCCGAAGAAGATGCTGGAAAACTCTACAACACCTGTCCCGTTTGGGGACCAACAGGCCAGTTTCTCGGCAAATATCGCAAGATGCATCTCTTCGACATGGACATCCCCGGTAGGTGTACCTTCAAGGAGTCGAGTGTTCTAACGGCTGGCAGCGAGTTCATGACATTCAGTGTTGGCCAAGTGAAGGTGGGAGTAGGAATTTGCTATGATCAGCGTTTTCCGGAGTTTGCAGCCATCTATCGGAATCAGGGATGTGACCTGATGATCTACCCATCGGCATTCGATACATATACCGGACCGATGCACTTTGAACTGATTGCTCAAGCTCGGGCCTTGGACAATGGCATGTTTGTGGTGCTCTGCGCTCCGGCGAGGGATACTTCCAAGGATTACGTGGCCTATGGATACTCAACTGTTTGCGATCCGTGGGGACGGGTCTTGTGCCGAGCAAAGGAGGGTCCAGAAACGTTGGTGGTTGACTTAAACATGTGGCTGCGGGACGAAATACGACGACAGATACCAGTGCAAGAGCAGAAGAGGAGTGACGTTTACGAGATAGTGTGCAAAAAGTAGAAGGAGTAAAAATTTACGTCGTTCAAGTAGCTTAAGTTACTTTATTTGAACAGTTGAATACAAGCATTTATTCGTTGAAACGTAACAAAAATTAAGTTTCTTCTATATCCTTTGTAAATAAAAGCTACAATTTGTGACTTAAGTGATGATGAAAACAATTAACTTTTTACAATTCTTTTATTTACCCACGAACTACTACGCCGACACCAACGAAGTTCAACAATTATTCCAAGGAGAAAGAGAGCGAGCCATCTACTCGCGGCTCTTTTTTGCCATCATTTCAATGATTCTGCTGTTTCCGATGTCCGCCTGTTGATTCGTCCAATCGATGCAGCAGATCGTTCTTTACATGACACAATTTCTTGAAAAGCGTTGTTTTATAGTAACAATCTCGATCACACTGATCTGCGGCACAGCTGAAGCACAGACAAGCAGACATAACACTTGCAGTTTCTTCATCGATCACGCACTAAACAATCAATTCAAATATTTCTTAGTTGATCGTATTGCTACAGGTGGCGCACATAGTCGATTCCCTTACGTTTGACATTAGCACACTACCACCATCTGTTCAGCTATATCACCCTCCACAGTGTGCTCAACAGATGGCGCAGGTGTGTCAGTGACAATGATTTGTAGTGCAAAATGTTCAATGTACACGCTTAGAAAATAACACCGAACTCGGTTCAATTTCCTACCGAACCACGTCGGTTACCAACAAGAAACCGAATAAATCGGTTATATATACTGTTTTCTGGTGTATTTTTTGAGTCAAGCCCGATCTTTGGTTGCATATATGATATATTTGATGGATAAAGATGAAAGATGAACCGAACAGTATGGTAAAGCAGGTATAATCAAGAGTTCAATACACGAAAACCGAGAAAACTCGGCAAACTGAACCGAGCATTTGCTGAGTATTCTTAAGGTGAATCGCTGCTCCATGTATTTTTTTCCCTTTATTTTATCTCTCTCTCGCAAACTTACCTTGCTATTTCAAATGGATAAATCTCGATTGTTAGTAAATGAACATCGAATCGAACTCTATCAGATTGCTCACAACAAGTAAGCATACAAACTGATGCGATTAAATATGGTAATGGTCAGTCAATGGACGAGTCAATTCCGCGACGGCTATGTCTACCGAAAAACTCGGCTGTTTTAGCTTACTCGATAAGGCCTGAAAAATCGTCTGCCATTGTATGTAGCTTGTGCGAATGCCTTTTTGCGAGAATTCTTCGTACCATGTTTTTTTTTGTCTGGTAAAAATGGAAAAAATACCAGGAGACTACAGGGTGCGGCAAAAAATAATGCGAAAATTTGTTCTGTTTCTTTCAACTCCCATTTTCAACTAATGCAAGCAATAGTATCAACATTTTCGAGTGAAGTTATCTTTATAAAGTCCTTTTAAACAAATTTATTCAATTTGTTCTCCATTTTATTAATAACATCCTCGAGCCGACGCCGGAAGCCAGAGCATGCCTTTCGGACGTAGTCCTCCGACATTGACTGCCATGTGCGTATTATGGTTGACTTCAGGATTTTCACACTAGGGTGTGATGTTTTGCAGGCTCGTGCTTCAACATATACCCAAATCGAATAATCCAACGGATTAAGATCTGGAAAGATTAAGAAACTTCATGTTATCGTTCAACCATTGTTGGGTTCGATTGGACGTGTGACACGGCGCTCCATCCTGCTGTAGGACAACGTTTTGGTCCTCGAAGAAGTTGTCCTTCACACAGGGAAGCACTTGGTCCTTTAAAATACTGATATACACGTGGGTATTGATTTTAACTCCAGCATCAATAAAAACAGGCGGCATTTTAAAACCGTTGGAAGTCAAACATCATGACACCAGCCGGATGTTTGGTTTGAAATTTGAATTTCACTTTTTCCGGAACGTGTTCCATTTTCTGCGGTGTAATGAATCGGTCCGTGCGGCTGTTGGCCACAGCATCGATGCTGAAAAGCTTCTCGTCGGAGAACAGGATTATCATTTTTTCCTTCTTCAACAAGGAAAGCAATCTCTTGGAACGAGTCACTCGTAGTTCCTTGACCCGGTCCATAATCAAGTGGCATTTCAATCTGGCTCTGGAAGATGCATACAGGTCTTCTTTGATGATTCTCCGCATGGATTTCTCCGAAATATTGGCTTCCGTTGCAAGTTTTCTTAATAGGTGCGTTCAATTTTTGCAAGTTTTCTTATGGGTTGCGATCAATTTTTGCACGGACTGATTTGATCACGTTCGGCGTGCGTGCAAAGCGCGAACGTCCGCTTCCTGGCTTCCGCTGCTTAGGACCATCCTGCAGGGACTTCTGGTTTTTAGGCGGTAAACTGTTGCCAAATGGCACCCTACCACCTTGGCAATCTCTTTCGGCTTCTTCTGGACGAGCAACAAACTGGTGATCACTTCTTTCGCGAACCTTTTGACTAATTTGTAATACAACAAATAGAATGTTTGGATGCACCACTTGAAGGTAAACATGAACAAATACACTTTCGACAAAAATGAGTCACTAGCTACACGAATTAACCCAATACTCAAGTTTGAACATTTTCGGATTATTTTCTGCCGCACCCTGTACAACAGGGCGATGCACGTTTAGTTCAAATATTCTGTAAGTATTTGATACTAATATTGAAATTTTATTTTTAGGCATCCTGCGCGTCTGTTTTTACAGCATTGAACACGTTGCAGTTCATGTCTGTGACTTGCAAAGGCATTTCAAAAACCATCTGCCAAAAAATGATTTGTAAAAAATGGATGGAAAATAGGATAATGTTTGAGGATTTTTTGCATCAATAAACAATGCAACTGACAATACTGTGATGAGCGAACATCTCCTTCTACATCATAATCGTTACTCCTCGCACGGAGAATATATAACATAACAATTAATGTATGTGAAACCATAAATGGTGGTAACCATTAATTATACTGGTGGGGACTAAAATGGTTTTTCGGATGGGCTTTGAACAAAGACTCTTACGGAATACTTTGAGGGAAAAAAGAACAATGTTTATTCATTGGTGTATGGTTTGAGACTGAGGAAAAACAAATTCAATTGTATGAAAGGTAAACACCAAATCGGATCTGCTCTAGTAGTAGTATACAGTAAAGTCCGTAAAATGCGTACATGAAGTGGCAAGGGGTTGCTCACTCTAACACTCACGCTCAACCACTGCAACTTGCCAATCCTATGGCGGAACGATTTCTCTGGAACGCCGAAACAGGTAAACCTTTGGTAAGTATATCCGCCTGCTGCTCCGCTGTTGCGATGTACTCGAGGGCAATCTGCTTCTGTTTTACCAAATCCTTCAGGAAGTAGAACTTGACATCTACATGCTTCAGTTGTCCGAATCCCTTGGAATTCTCTATTATGCGAATCGTCGATTGATTATCCTCATAATACGTGACAGGAGTTTCAACGGCGCATCCCAAATCTCGCAATAGCCGTACTATCCACAACCCGTGACAAACGGCAACGCACAATGCCACCAGCTCTGCTTCCGTTGAAGAAAGTGCCACAGTATGTTGCTTCCGAGTAATCCACGCTACAGTTGACCCGAACACTTTGAAGACGCTACCGCTTACTGATCGCCTATCAACTGGATCGTTGGCCCAGTTGGCATCCGCGTAGACCTTCAACACCTCCTCCTTACCTCGACGGTATACAAGGCTCACATCCAAAGATCCCTTAATATAACGTAGAACCCTCTTTAAATGCGTCCAGTGCTCGTGTGTTGGGCAGCTCTGAAACTGGCTGAAGTAATTCACGGTAGCCGCCAGATCAGGCCGGGTTGTCAACGATGCATACATCAGACAGCCTATCAATTCGCGGTAGGGATGGATAGTACGCTTCTCCTCCACACCTACAGGTAACTTCAAGCGATTCTCTATGGGGGTTGAACAAGGCTTGCAATCCTCCATCCTGAACCGCCGTAAGACATCTTGTAGATAATGCTGTTGATCAATCCGCATTACTCCTTGCTCCATATCATAGATGATGTTCATCCCCAGGAAACATGTAATTGCGCCAATATCCGTCATGTCAAATTCTCGCGATAGACAGCTTTTCACGCGCTCCACAGCTTGCAACGTCGAACCCACAATCACGATGTCATCGACGTACAACACGATGATTATAATGTCGTTTCCAGTTCTTCGTATGTATAGACATTGATCATTTAAGCTCCGTTGAAACCCAAACGTCCTTGGATGAATTGGTCGAACCGGTCATTCCATGCCTTGGATGCCTGCTTAAGGCCGTAAAGGGACTTTTTCAAACGGCATACAAGATCTCCACCGCGGCCAAATCCTCGGGCTGCGTCATAAAAATTTCTTCGGTGAGCGAACCATTCAAAAAGGCCGTCCGAACGTCCATCTGGTGGATAACCATCTTCTTCTCATTGGCCATTGCCAACACTGCACGCAACGTATCAAATCTGGCAACCGGGGAATATGTTTCGCTGTAATCAAATCCGAACCGCTGGCTGAACCCTCTCGCCACTAAACGGGCTTTATAACGGTCGGTATGCCCATCAACACCCTTCTTTATTTTAAAGACCCATTTGCACGTGATGGGTGACCGACCCTTCGGCAGTTTCGTCAACTCCCAGGTCTGATTCTTCATTAGAGATTCCATCTCCTCGTTCACGGCAACCTGCCACTTATCCCAGTCGTCCCGCTTTCGAGCTTCAGCTAGTGAATTTGGAAGATTTTCTACGTAGCTCGCAGCATTCAGCGCGTAGGCTGCGTACTCCACCTCGTAATCCTTATGCCAGACAGGTACTTTTCGTGATCGCTTCACATTTTCGCCAGTAGACGCCTCTCCGGACCCGACTTCATCATCAGCAGTAACATCACTAAAGCTGTTGAACTCGGTTTCATCAGATACGTCCAATTGCTCCGATTCAACATCGCCATCTTCGTTTTCCAGGTCGACCTTGATTGAACTATCGTCATCCGGTCCGACTGAAATGAAGTCCTCGGATGATACACTTCTAACGGGCTCGGTGGAAGACGACGTTTCTAAGAACACGACATCACGAACATGAGCTATCCTTTGCTGGCTAGGATTCCATACCCGATAACCATTGGTAGCGTACCCAAGAAAGATTCCTTCCATGATTTGGCATCAAGCTTACCTCGTTGTTCCTTCGGAACGTGGACGAACACGCTGCATCCGAATACTCGAAGTTTGGACAAATCGGGCTTACTTCCTTCCCATCGTTCATATGGAGTTTCACAACCGTCAATCGCATTCGTGGGACTGCGGTTGACAACGAACGCAGCCGTCTGAATAGCATGACCCCAGAACCACTTATTAATACCGGAATCCTCCAGCATCGTTCGGGCCTTGTCAACTAATGTGCGGTTCATCCGCTCGCTAACGCCGTTTTGTTCCGGCGTATGCGGAACCGTCGATTCCAACACAATCCCCTGCTGCTTTAAGAACATTTCAAACTGCCTGCTACGATATTCGCCACCGTTGTCGCATCGTAAGCGACTAATCCGCTGACCGAACTTTGCCGTGGCAACTGCTTCATAGTTGCGGAAACATTCGAACACTTCATGTTTTGCAATGATAGGGAACACTATACAAAAGTGGCTCCAATCATCCACGAAAGTCACAAAGTATTTCGCGCCACCGATACCAACCGGCGAAACCGGACCGCACACGTCGGAATGAACCAGTTCGAGCACTCGCGACGATCGCTTTTCCGTACGAGTAGGAAACGGATTTCGCGTTTGCTTGCCCATCAAGCACGGTTCACAAACGACACTGTCTTTGTCAATACGCGACAATTCCATCCCCGTCACCATTTTGTTCCGAATCAACGTTTCGATTCCACGCACGTTCAAGTGACCAAGACGTCTGTGCCATAGCTGCAAACCTTTTGACACTCGACCACTTGTCAACATCGAATCCGACGCGCTTTTCTGGCTGCTTAGATCTAGCTGGTACAGCTTCCCAACTCGCGATCCACAGGCGACGACCTCGTTACCGCGACGAATCTCGACCTGTCCATTTTCATACACGACTGTCATTCCAGCTTCGTCAACACGCATAACCGAGAAAAGGTTGCACCGCAAATTCGGAACATACAACACATTTGTAACCGTACACTCAATCGATTTGCCGGACACATTACTGATCACTTTGACGGTACCCGCGTACTCCGCCAAAATAGTTTCGTCATCCTTCGCGATGGCAATTTCGACAGGATTCTTCAGCGGCGTCAGTTCTTCGAATAATGATTTATCGTTCACTAAATGGTCAGAACAGCCAGAGTCAATGTACCAATTCAATATTCTCAGCCTTCCACCGCTCGAGTTTTGATTCGCACTAACAAAACAAACACCACTCGGTTCGGCGACGTGGGCCTTCGATTTGTTTTTGTCACTTTTCTTCTCCGAATCACTCTTCTTTAACGGGCACTCTGCCAGTTTATGGCCGTCCTGTTTGCACCCAAAGCACTTAAACTTTTTCTTCTTCGGAAACTGCTTCGAACCGGAAAACGCTGCCTCCGGTTTTTAGGGTACACAACTCTACACCTTTTCTCTTAGTTTCTTCGTCCAACAACCTACATTTCACAAACTCGATGGACAGATTCTCCTCGGGCATTGTTTCCAGCGCTGTCACAACGGTTGAATATGACGATCCAAGTGTTAACAGCAAATGGCAAACCACATCGAGCTCCTCCAGCGCGGCGCCGGTAGCTTTATATTCCCGGACAAGTCTGTCGAATTTGAGAAAATGCTGTTGAAGGGTGCCACCATCGAAACGCAGCGTTAGCATTTGCCTTTTCAGGTGCATCCTGCTCGCGATGCTGCGACGTTCAAAAACTCGCTGGAGGGCATCCCAAACATCCTTCGGAGTTTTCTGATCGTGAATGTACTCCAATTGCGAGTCCTGCACTCTCGACACAAGCAGTGACTTGCACTTACGATCCTGTTTTGCACGTTTTTCCCGGTTCTTCGCCTTCTGCACTTTAACCTCCGCAGTGTCGCCCGCCTCATCTTTCAGCTCGTCCATCATGTCCGCATTCGTAAGGATGCACTCCAAGAGCTCCCGCTCCTCCAGGAGAATCGTCATCCTAAACTTCCATGCGGCATAGTTCGAGCCGTCGAACAACGGAAGGAAATGCCGGTCGAACTGTTCCTCCTCCATCGCGCGAAAAACTTTTTCTTTTAACTTTTACCCGGTGTATACAAACGACACTGGGCCCATAACCTAAAATGGTTTTTCGGATGGGCTTTGAACAAAGACTCTTACGGAATACTTTGAGGGAAAAGAAAAACAATGTTTATTCATTCGTGTATGGTTTGAGACTGAGGAAAAACAAATTCAATTGTATGAAAGGTAAACACCAAATCGGATCTGCTCTAGTAGTAGTATACAGTAAAGTCCGTAAAATGCGTACATGAAGTGGCAAGGGGTTGCTCACTCAAACAGGGACCAGTATCGCATTGCTTCACGGTGTTTCTCTCCGAGGTCTCTACGTTGGAGACGACGAGAAAAACTTTAGTGATCGTCAGTCGGTGCGAATCAAAACAAACTCCAAAAAAGGAGAGAGTTCCTCTCCCATGTGCGCACTTCCAGTAAACAGAGTGCACACAATAGATCGCTTTAAGAATAACCGCTACAAGCTACAGTGGTACATGAGCGTCTTCTCCAGCCGGACATTTTTGCCTGCTGTGCTGGCGGACCTAGTCCGTGCTTCAACCACTACCCTGCATGATGGGATCAGTGGGCAAAAATGTCGTTGGGCTGGACAAACTCTACACTGTACACATGCCCTCTTTCGCTTCAATTTCTATAAAACACCTCTGCTATGGTTTCCAAGCCTGCACGCACACTAGCGGAACTATCAAAAACTTTTCTCTACATATCTTTCATTCTCAGCTTCAGCACATTGTTGTTCACTCTTGGTGCCTCATGGCGATGAAGCGAACATCTCCTTCTAC
>JASCZW010015383.1:0-20658 GCA_034211315.2 Aedes japonicus | reverse complement strand
TCAGGGAATAAATAATACAATATAAGCTTATTTGTTTCAAAATTGGTTCATTCAACCTTCTTTCCTAGGCTAAATGCTCGCACCTTGGTTTTAACGCTACCCATTAAATCATATGCAACACTTGCGCCCTTTTTCTTACACATTTTCATCAATTATTTTTTCAAATCCTTGTCGTTTTTGAAGACCTTCCCTGTTTTCCGGAGCTTTAATTTTTCTAATGGGCATTTGGCGAGTCTGACGGAATTGCCTGCTTTGGCACAAGGATAGCATCGCTGGCTAATAGCGTAATAACACGATGCCAGATCTGGCCAAAACAGAGTGTCAAATGCGTGGGACCAAGTACTTTAGCAAATTAGTCAACTGTCTTCAAACCGTCAACTGAACTTCTCTGTAACCCAGGTGGAATTTTCGAACGAAAAGCTTCAGGGGATCTGCTTGGTATTCATTTTAATGTACGTCTCGTCGTCCATTACGATGCATTTGGGCTTCACCAACCACTCGCGGTTCAGCTTCAGCTCGCGGAATTTGACCATCTGTTAACTATTTACCGATTCGGTTGGACGCCTTCCATACCTTGAATACATGAAGTCCAGCGGCTTCATTGTCTGCTGGACGAATCAGAAGGAAGAATTGACCTTCTTGGCCACGTTGCGCTTGAAGAAATTCCTCTCAATTCTCACTTTTCTTCCATTGCCAGCTCGCCGCTGGGTCGTCTGGGTCTCCTGTAAAGATTTTACCTCAAGGGACTTGGTCGAATTGACAATTCCCAGATATTTCGCGGTACACCTGCGACACTGGCCTGGATTTTTGACGACCGCGACTATATTTTTTTGTCGAAGCACTTCTTGCTTGGAAGCCATCTCGATAACTGTTTGGATTATGACGATATTTTGCACATGTAAACATTACACTCCGAACTAGTTTTACTCAAAATTTCAACCAATTTTACCCATGAGTAAAACGTTTTACACAAAAATAATTGTCCGTGTTTTTCCATTCGTTTATTTTCTTCACCTGATTTACAGATAAATTTCTTCTTTACTCTAACCGACCTTCTTCTGTTTTTCTTCCCTCCAGTTAATGCTTCTTATTTCTTTCTGCTTATTAATCTCCACTTTTTAATTTTCTATTTCCGTCTACTTTTGTTTTGTTCAGTAACGTGTTTTTTTCTCGTTATCGTCCATTTTTAACTATGTATTCCTTCATTTTTCATTTTCTTTTTAAGTCCATGTTCCATGGGCGTAATTTCAGAACCAACAAACACTGATCACTAAACGACGCGAATACTTCTAGGATTTTTTTTTCAAAAGTGCGAATCTAACAATGAGAGGCTCTCTCCTCTCACGCTTTCTTTCATTTATTACAGCGCCATTTTGAGGGATTCTTTAGTACAGATAGAAACACAACAGTGCTGGCTATCACACTCTACAAATAGTTGAATGAAAACCGTAACACTGAATGGAATATGAATGAAAGAGAAATTAATCAAAGAGAGTCTCTCAATTGAAGATTCGCCCTAATGAAAAAAAAACCCTAGACTTAGCGAAAACCGGTATTATTTGACGCAGCACAAAATCCTTTATTGCATGCAGGGTTGCGATTTTTCTGGGGAGAATCACTCGGATGCACATTTCTAGCTCTCTTTGGTGAATCTCACTCAGTCTCAACGGAGATTTTTTCTTTTCACCACTGTAGAGATTGTTCGACTTAGCACAAGAGAGCGAGAGTATTTACAATTCGCTGCCTGAGCGTTCATACACTCACTGCAGTGTACTCGACGAGGAGTGGAAGAGCAAAAAAGGACTGCACCGCACTGACGTGAGTGAAACGTTGGTCTAAACATTAAGAAAAAAAATGCTGGAAAACGGGATGAACGTTACGAAATATGAGTCTCAGATAGCGTCGGTAAAGGCACGGAAATGCCAATCCGAAGGTGGTGGGCTCGATTCCCAGTCCAGTTGACTTTAAAAAAAAATCTTGACCTCCCTAGGCATAAGAGTATCATTGTGATTGCCACACAACATACAAATTCATGCTTCGAAAGCTTTCAAATTAATAACTGTGGAAGTTCATCTAGAACACTTAGTTGTGAGAGCCTGGAAATAAGCTAATTGCGATAAGAAAAAATATTCAAAATCCTGTATAGCGGTATAAAACTAACAATGAAGGTTTTCACCAGGGTGACTCTTCCCGGTGAAATAATTCTGCTCTCTTCGGTGCTCCTCAGAGATCACTCACACGCTCCGGTTTGTCGTGTGGTGAGGATGCAAACGATAGACACTTTGGTGTCATTCAACTTGTGATGTCAGAGCAGAGAGCAGAGAGTGGAAACAAAACAAAAATCTCTCGGGTGAGTTTGCATTTGCCAATGTGCGGAGTATCTTTTCTCTGAGCACCCTTCTCGAACCGAGGAGTATTGCATCCCTGGTTCTGAGCACTGAACACTGAGCTTTGCGCATTGTGCATTAAGCACTGAGCACTGAGCAATGAGCACTGAGTGGTGAGCACTGAGCACTGAATGCTGGGCACTGAGCACTGAGCACTGAACACTTAGTTCTAAGCACGATGCATTGAGCACTAAGCACTGAGAACTGAGCGCTGAGTGCGTTCTCACTCATTTTGATTCACAGATAGTAGAGCTCGCGTTCTGGCAAGTTAGTTCTTGTATAATTCAATTGCTTATTCTCATTGAAATCTATGCTTACTGGTAAAATGGAAAGCTAGTGTGAAGTGAAGTGAAGTGAGCTTCAATTTTTATATTTATTTTAAAGCATTTGAGCAAGTTGCTTCAATAATGTTTGAACGAAAACTGATTGAATAATCTTTGTCTGATATGGCATTATTAACGCCAAAAGTGTGCAAAATCCGGACCAAGACGCCAATCCCTATGATCGTAGTATCGTTAATTTTATCGCTTTCCTCAAAGACAAATTACCACCAAGTGCGGCGATGAAGATAGCTCTAACAAAAGAAACTTAGGCATACAAACCTACATACGTTGATCGGCTTCGATCAATCGGTGTTCCGTCGATCCGTCGTCATCAAAACACCTCGTCCGTGTGAGTGTGTGTGTGTGTGTGTGCAGCTCCATTCGGTGGTCCGTAACCGGCAAACATGCGCATCCACATAGGTGCCAAGTCATCTCGACGCGGGTTCTTTGTCGGGTGACGACGTCGCTCGGGAGACAAGTGAAGCACGTCAAATCAATTCCTTTGTTAAAGTGGACCGACCTGCGGCAGTCATCAATGGAACTGACCCGCGTGCTAAATTCGACCTGGTTTTAAATAGCCTCTAACCGACTCTGATGACGACGATGGATTGGCGGACGGTTTCAAATGAACGGTAGGAATTGCCACTACTGCGTTCTGTTTTCGGGGGAGAAAATATAATTTAAAGCCATCTTTCGTCGTACAGCGGACACAAATTATTGCCCTTAAATTGAGCCGGGAGCAGGTTCATTGGTTGGTTGGACAATAGAGCAACATTACAGCATAGATCTGGTGGCAACACTTCTCCACCCGTTTGCGCCTATTCTTGGTTCATTCATCCGAAGGTGTAGAAGTTCCTTGAGGCGATTGCCTTTGAAGCGAAGCGAGTACGGGAGGGCAATTTCATTCATTATTTAATCAATCTCGCCGATGAGATTGAATGGACGCCCGGTCTGACCAGTCGGTCGCGGTCATTCAACAAAAGGAAACTGTATTATAGCAGGCCTCCGAGCATCATCTCCGCCGCACGAATACCGACACGGAGAGTGGGCAAAAGCAAACACCAAGAAGAGGGCCAACATTACGCTTGATTAATTCCGATAATAGCAAAACGGTAGCTCCGTACAATAAAAACAATAATCCAATCGATCAAGTGTAGCAAATTTCCTTCCTCCGGTCTTGTGGGCATGTGAATGTGAATGGAAGGCACCCACCGAAAGTAACGCAGAGTTCAACGGGTCCATCCACGACGCTTGCCGCAATCCAGCGCGGCGTCACCGATTCGATCCGGTCTGTGATGCGGTCGGATGTTCGCTCGGAAGGCTAAAGGGCAGTTGATTTTGGGAGAATTTTGGGCGTTTGGTAATTGAGGTGAATTCGGTAGCCTCCATGATGGAGATGTAAACTAGAAGAAATAGAAAATTGCTCGCTTTCTTCAACTCAATTAGTTTGGCTAATATGTTGGCCTAATCCAACATATTGTATCGCAAATTGGTTCAGTTTTAGTAACTGTTAAAACTTACTGGTTTGATTACGAAAAGAAGATTGAACTTTTAAGGTTCTCAAATTGAAAAAAATGCTGTGATTTCTGTATCGAGGTTGGGAAGCAGATCTATGCTGTTTTGAAAATTAAACTATGATGGAGTGAAATTGTACCATGATGTACATCACGAGTTGCAAGAAAATCTCATTTGTTGACAAAATCTGGACACCCCTAAATACGTATATCTCAGAAAAATCTTCATCATCGCCTTTAGATATTTCGCAGACTGATGAACGTATGTCTGTTGATTGTGTAAAATCAATGTTTGGTGATACTACAAGCTTTTAGATCAGAGATGGCGTCGAAAAGAAGAGCAATGATAATCCGGATCTGTCAGTAAGAAAACTTGCAAAAAAGCTTGGTTTACCTGCAAACACTGTCCATAACATTCTTAAATTTTTCGATACACGTTTAACAACAGCCAGGAAGGCTGAGATTGGAACAAAAACGGATCTCAGGAACCACCAGAAGGACGCGAAAATGAAGTAAGTATTGCAGAAGACACCAGATCTTTCGGTACGTACTGTGGCTAGAAAATAAAAATGCCCCCAACTTTCGTGCATACTTCCAAGCACCGGCAAATTATGAAGTCGTTCTAGGTGAAAATTGTACCGAACCGTAATGATAAACAGAACTCGATGGCTAGAACCCGGGCTCGCAAGTTGTATTGCGAATATTTGACGAAGTTTTCCTGCGTGATAATGGACGATGAGACTTGTGTACTGGAAGACTTTAAGCAACTTCCCGAAATGTCTTATTGCACTGTCATGCAACGGAACGGCGTAAAGGAGCATTACAGGGAGCTGTGGTCGAGCACGCCAAAGCGTCATCACTACCCGAACGGTAAACAAGGAAATATACCGTGAAAAATACCTAATGAAGCGATTGTTAACATTCCTACGCAGCCATGACGCTCCCTCGCTATTTTGGCCTGCTTTGGCATCTTTTCACTATGCCAAAGATGTTTTGGAATGGTATAAAGCAAATGGAGTCCATGTTGTATCGAAAGAGGCGAATCCACCTAGGTGCTCGGAGTTGGAACCTATCGAGCGGTATTGGGCTCTCGTGAAGAGAGAACTCTCTAAATAAGGTCTGTATTCGCAATAATTCGGACAACTCAAAACATGAATAAAACATAAATTTCGCAATATATTTCCGTCGTAGTTGTTTATTTCAGATTCATGGGATGTGTTTTAACAATTCGTGAAGACAAAACATAGTTATTCGGTATTTGGATTAAATTTTCGAACTTTGCGCTTAACTCCGTCCATTAGGGTTTGTACAGACTCTTCAGAAATCGTAGGAGCCGTCTTTGTCCAAATTTGCTGGAAGTGTTTGATGTCTTTGAATCCTTGCTTCTTTCCAGAAAGTTCCGTTTCATCAGAGCCCAATATCTCTCGATTGGTTGTAGCTCTGGGCAATTTCGCGAGTTTGAGGTTTTGGTACAATGTTCACTTGATTTGCTTGGTACCAGTCCATCACAGTTTCAGCATAGTGGCATGGTGGCAAATCGGGCCAGAACAACGGTTTTTCTTTGTGACTTTTGATGAAGGTTAGCAATCGCTTCTGCAGACACTCTTTTTGATAGATCTCCTTGTTGATTGTGCCTGTAGTTATGAAAGATTTATTCTTTTTGCCACACGTGCAAATTGCTAGCCTTGTGTGGGACATTTTGGGAAATTTAGCTCAACTGTAGCATTTCTGGCCATAGCAGAATAAAAATCCAGTCCTAGAAGCTGCTTGAAATCCTCCAGGACATAAGTTTCATCGTCCATAACAACGCATGAAAACTTTGTCAAATATTCGCAGTACAAACGTCGAGCCCGTGATTTTGCTGCCAATTTCTGTTTGTCGTTGCGATTTGGAACTGATTTAACTGTATACGACTTAAGTTCCAAATGTGGTTTTGAATTTTGTACAAAACCAGGCGTCATCCCTATTTTACGAGCCACCGTTCGAATGAATAGATTTGGTTTTTCGTTAATATCCTTTTCACCTTTCGGTCCATGACAGGATCAGCGCGTCCAATGTTGTTGTCACTTCTCGGTTTCTTCTCCACCGTTAAACGTTCCGAAAATGCTTTGAGCACATCGTGAACAGTGGATTTAGGCAAATCCAATGTTTTTTTTCAAGGTCCCGTGTTGACAAGTCAGGATTTGCCGTGCGCCCGTACAAAATTCGCTCGCGCACTTGTTTTTTTTTTCGTCGCCATCTTGAAGACTAAACATAAAATGTAAACATCAATCAAAGTCTTTTTCATCATAGACTCTCAGCTATACCACAGTAAAAAATTTCATTCCTACGTGCAATATTTCAAAAGTTACAATGATTTGAAGGTGTCCGGATTTATGTGGATACAGACCTTATAAACAAAAAGCTACAATTAAAGAAAAAATTCAAAAATGTCGAACAAAAGCAGCTAAATCGGTTGCAGAGAAGTCTCCACAGACCCCAATGGCTGGAGTGAAATCAAAAGTTCGTAGTTTCTTCATGCAGTCTAATTAAGTAACTGTAATTAAGTTTAAGATGACTAATAATACACAACTAAACGAATTCAAAATGCATCGTGGATTGAACTATGTAACAGCAAACTTTTTCATCCAAATTTAATCTGTCCAGATTTTTTCGTGAACAAGCCTTAAAACAATACATCTTCTTATTGTTAATTATTTTATTGGACTTTTGTTCTAAAGTCTCAACATTCGAAATTCTATGTATTTCGTTAGTACTGTACCAAGAAGGCAGCTTCAAAATCATCTTCAGAACTTTGTTCTGAATCCTTTGAAGTGTTTTTTTCCTGGTAGCACAACAACTAGACAATATTGGAACATCATTAAGCATGGCCGGCCTAATAATTTGTTTAAATATTAGTAGTTTGTTTTTCTGACAAAGTTTGGATTTCTGTTTATAAGAGGATATAATTTTTTTTTCATATATTTATTACATTCGGCTTGAATGCCTACAATGTGATCTTTGAAATTTAATTTTTGATCAAGTACCAGACCAAGGTATTTCACTTGACTTGACCAAGAAATTGGAACACCGTTCATAGTAACTATGTGATTACTACAAGGTTTTAAAAACGAAGCTCAAGGTTTATGTGGGAATATTATAAGTTTAGTTTTGGAAGCGTTGGGAGAAATCTTCCATTTCTATAAGTAAGAAGAGAAAATGTCTAAACTTGTCTGCAGTCTCCCGCAAATTACACGAAGATTTTTTCTTTTGGCGGACGATGATGTCATTGATTTTTCCCATTGTATGCAGAAGTTTTTGCAATATGTCGTGATTTGTGCGTAAATAAAATCCAAAAATCGGCAATTCCAACAAATAAAAACTCAATCTCGTCAACTTTCAGATGCAGCAGGAATGGTTCCTCTAAAATGTTATGCTGTTTCTTCGTAGTATCCAGCTTTCGAGAAACTGGTGATTGAACTTTTTTTTTTTACTAAAGCAGGCACTCTAAAATCACGAAGAACTCCGGATTTATCAGGTGCTTCAAAAACTTAAATGAAATATATTCTAGCTTAAAACGTTTAAATCAGTTATCACCTGGTTGATAACTAAAGGGTGTGCCGATCAAAATTTGGTCAAACAGTAATGTGTGTGATTCGATCAAAGTTTTAATTAATAAGTCATATTATTTTTCTTTTTCATGTTCAGTTAATACAGAATACAGGAGAAATGGCTTCAGACTTGACGATGGCCCAATATTGTCAATTGAGCGGAGCTCTGGAGGGTTCTTATCCTTGGGCACCACTTGAACGTTGTAGGCAGCTTACCACTCCATGGCTTTTTTTCCGTAATGGCAAGATGCCAAATCCGGCCAAAATAGAATGGAACAGTTGTGTCGCTTCAGGAGAGGCAGTAAACGTTTTTGTAGGCACTCGCTAAGATAAATTTTCTGGTTGACGGTTCCGGTCGATACTTCTTCGAAAACGATGCTGGCGAGGCCATGACCGTCCACGGAGAGCACTAAAGATCGATGATTACCAACTTCTTCTGGCCCAAAATGGACGATATGGATGTAAGCGATATGTGGTTCCGACAGGCCGGTGCAACGTGCCACACAGCACACGAAACAATCGATGGAGGCGATGTCAACTGGCCATCAAGATCGTGTGCTTGCTAGACTTTTTCTCGTGGGGTAATGTTAAGTCGCAGGTCTATGCCAATAAACCGCAAACCAACAATGCGTTCAAAACCAACATTACTCAAGCCATCAACGAGATTCAGTCCGATTTGTGTGCCACAGTCAGGGATAACTAGACCTCTCGGATGCACGCCACCAAACGAAGCTGAAGCGGTAATTTGAACGATGTCATATTTCATACATAATGATATTTATAAGGCTTTCAAACAAAAACAAAAATTTCTTCAATATCTCACACTAAGTTTGTTTTATTCAACTTTCAAGCTAGGAAACACTTCATGGTAACCCTTTTAAAAGCTATAAATAAGGTCTATATCAACATCAATGTGAACACCTTCCAGACACTGAAGTCTTTAACTCCCTTACACAGGAGCAATAATTATTTGGCCAGCAAAAATAAAAGCGTATTGCTGTTATGAAATCAACATCAAGCAGCAAATAGTGACCATGGCAACAGTTAATTAAAATGTATATATGTTATTTTTGTATAATTTAACAAACTTTTTTAGGATACCTCAAATAAAGATTTAGGGAAATTGCTGCTATCGCTGAAAACAAACAAAAACGTGCATAAGCGTGAAACCACAGAACTCTACACTTTAACACGTTACAAAATTTCTAACATTTCAGGATCCACCAAAGGGAGATCATAAATAATAGATACCGAGTGTTTACAGTATTTTTCATTTAAATAAATACATACAATATTATATAAATATTTCATGGGAATGGGAGGGACCATCAGGGCACCCGATTGAAGCACTCTGGATGGGGAGAGTGGAAATGCCAACTCCCCATTGTAAACAGTTTGTGAATAGAGGGCGGGCTCTTCTCCCCGCCCATTGGGGCATTCTCATGTTAGATAGCTTGCTCTTTTGACCAATTGTCCAATCTTGTTGTTGGAAGGAGATGCTTTATATCCCTGTGAATACGTATAAGTGATGTTGACTATCAATCCACCCAACACCTTTTTGGCCCTTCATACAATGGCATGATAAGAATAATCAGTGGTTATTAAAGCTTGATCAAGTCTAACAGGGAAGAGAGCTCAATGCTGTCGGACTTAGTTTCCATGCTACAATGGGTGGTAGTACATATCATACATCATACATACAATTTATTAAAAGCATTTCTGTTAATGTTGTTTATGCTTACAGGGGCGGAGAAATTCAGCAGATGCTTCCAATGCTGATTAGGTCAGCAGCGCGTCGAGCAGAGGATGATGACAGTTTGTTAAACTGAGACTGTTAGTAGAATAATAGAGAATGATGTAGAAAGATCCGATGATATGAAGCATATTTTGATTGAATATTAAAATTTTAAGAAAAAATAATAGATTTAGAAGAAAGCAATAAAAGCTTAGCAGAATTTGTAGAGAGAGATAAAAAGCCCAAAACATTTTGTACAAACAAATTATACATACATACATACATTTATTTGTTCAACATCACATTTAGGATAAGACATAATCAACAATAGGACGCCACAATACTCGGTTTGCGGCTGCCGCTCTCCAACCTCGGTCACGCCCACTGCTCGCCAGATCACGCTCCACCTGGTCCACCCATCGTGCTCTCAGCGCTCCACGCCTTCTTGTGCCACCGGATCAGGAGCGAACACCAACTTTGCAGGGTTGTTTTCCGGCATTCTGTCCGGCCCTGCCCACCGTATCCTTCCGGCTTTGGCCACCTTCTGGAGGTGGCTGGGTTCGCCGTAGAGTGCAGCGAGCTCTGTGGTTCATCCTTCGCCGCCACACGACCGTTCTCCTGCACACCGCCGAAGATCGTCCTTAACACGCGTCGCTCGAAAACTCGAGTGCTTGCAGGTCCTCCTGAGCATGGTCATGCCTCGGGTCCGTAGAGGACCACCGGGGTCTTATTAGCGTTTTGTACATGGTGCATTTGGTGCGGGGTGAATCTTTTAGCCCGCAGTATCTACTGGAGCCAGTAGTAGGAACGACTTCCACTGATGATGCGCCTTCGAATTTCACGACTCATATTGTTGTCAGCCGTCAGTAGGATCCGAGGTAGACAAATTCCTCCACCACCTCGAAGGTATCCCCGTCTATCGTGGTACTCTAGGCGGATCCGGTCGTTCGGTTCCGCCTACCAACATGTCCTTTGTTTTCGACGCATTCACCACCATGCCGACCTTTGCTACTTCGCGTTTTAAGCGGGTGTACAGCTCTGCCACCGTTCCAAATGTTCTTGCGATAATGTCCATGTTGTCCGCAAGGCACACAAATTGACCAAATTTCGTGAAAATCGTACCCCGGCTGTTGAGCCCGGCTCGTCGCATTACACCTTCCAGGCCGATGTTGAATAGTAGACATGAGAGTCCGTCACCTTGTCGCAGTCCCCAAACAAACCATGATAAATTCGTATAAATTAGGAAAATTTTAGCTTACCATCCATATTATAAGTTGAATAACAGGCATTAATAAAAAAAAAACAATTGTCTAGAAATCATGCAAAAGAAGCAAAAGAAAATTAAGAAGGTGGAAACTAAATTTCCTATTTATATAGGGTCACTAGCTGACCCGGCAGACGTTGTCGTGCTTATAACTAAACTACTTATGCAAAATTGGAGAATGATAAATGCGTTTATCTCCCCAAATAAGCGTCTAATTGCATAGAAAGAGGGTTCAAAATCGTCGATGCTCGGTACCCCGGTTTCAGAACCTAAATTTTCCATCAGGTGGGTTCTGTAAAGTTTGAGGAGGAATTAGCTCGAATCACAATCTTATGGTTGTTAGATGGCATTCGATCAAGAGCAGTCTTGAACACTTGAATCAATCCATTGTGCTCACGAAGCATCGCTTACAATTGTTGTACAATGCCCCGCTTCGTGATGGAATTTCCCATATAAAACTTCCGCTTGTTAATATTGAACAAAATTCCGTAACCTCTTTACTTTTTAGGACGATACTGGCCTTAGGGAATGAACCGAGAAAACTTTAAAATATTATGTGCGTTGCGCCAAACGAAGACATATGAAAACAACCATTTTAACTCTGGATATTCTGCAGACATTTTTTGAACCATTTCATGATCCAGAAACCAATGAACGCAAAGGTTCTGTTGTTTCATTTGGAAACTTCAATGCATTACAATGAGAACAAACTACACTCATTGATCCAATGGCGACATTTATATCCGATTTGGAATCAACCAAAAGGTCGTATTGAAATGCAGCACGTTGAAGATTTTGTGAAATGTAGGCTAGCCTTCGTAGACCTTCACTTCAATTCTTCACTTTCCCCTTCATGATTATGGTATTGATTTACGTGAAGAAGTGTTTGTTTACATATGTTGATGGGCACTATTCTATTTTTGATCGAGAATTTACATCTCGCGTCGAGGTGTCACCAATACAAACGCTCCAATTTCTACGTGCATCCCCACCTTATAAATCGCTGAGGCTGAGATCAGCGTTGCCAGGTGGATTTATACAATATCGGTATTTAATAAGCAAAAAATATCGGTATTTATCGGTATAAAATAATATTCAGATTATTTTCAAGTGAACTATAGTTAATTTTGATATAAGATTACAATATATTTTGGCGATCATTTTTCTTCTATTTTCAAATTTTATATGAACAAAATCTGACGTAAACATAAAAAATGAAATAAAAAATGCATTAGCCATTTTTTTACTTTTACCATCTCGAGGTTGAACATGTATACTTTGAATAAATATACTTTACAATATAGATTTTTTTTTAGAATACACACTTCTTAAGATGTTATGAAGATAACAAAACTCATGTATAGCGATAAGGTTTTCGAGCCAACTTCCGTTGTGCTAAGCACCTCGCTAAGCACATCCCTTATTTTTTTTTTAAATATATTTTAACACAAAAACGGATTAATTCTAGTGTATACCGCTTCCAATTTTATACACTTTTCCATACATATTTGTTTTGTTAGTCACGTTTTTGTTAGTTCCATACATTGTTGGATTTGTTAGGCTAAGATATGATCGATTATTCAACATTGCTTCTTGAGCGCATAGTGTATTTGATATTTTTAGTAACAAAGTAGCGCTCTACCTTATCAATAAACTGATAATTTCTTTTGAAAATCCCATATTAAAAATCATAAATGTATAAAGTATTGTTGCTTGTTACTATAGGACTGATGAGTTTATTTTGCTTAAAATTGCAACCTGTCTTCATTTGTTAACGCATTTAATATCATAATTAAACTCGATAGTTTTATCACAGACAGGCAACCATAACACTCCAAATTTGTTCATCGTACGTGCATTTAAGACTAGTTCAAATGTTTCTCGCGTTGAGTTTCGAACGGGCGAACTCCATATAGTGATTTCTCTTCTTTGATCCCAAAATTTTTGATAACTACAGGTAAACGAGTTGGCACATCCGTTGCGATAAAGGAAAACTCCGTCTTGCAGGTTAAATACTGAAACTTGCTTTGACTAAGATATTAGCCAAAAATCTACTAAGAGAAATTGATCAATGCAATTACCTCTGTATGAAACTCAAAGTGATGTTTGATAGTTGGCATTTAATTCCCTTGCGTTTGACGTATAAGAAATGTTAAATGTATTGTGGCTATCTGTGGTTTTATTAAATGATACGAAAATAGATGCCATTGGCTAAAGGATAATGTTGAAACTTAACACTAATGAAATGTTATGTGTGACTGAATGAACTGGATATCATCGTCACTTACTTTTTTTTTCGTTTAAAGCTTTTTTTATTCCTTTATTTTGTTTTTTTATTTATTCAAATCTGGTGCAGTTTTAATTGAGAAAATATTTTCTGAAAAATAATTAATTAGGGGTAAGAAATCTTAAAAAAACACGCTGATAAATAATAAACCAAATATAATGTTGAAATAACTTTCATAAAAAATCGGTATTTATCGGTATAAAAAGTTGGAAATCGGTATTTTCAGAGCCCTTGTCGGTATATCGGTATGGAGAATAAAAATCAGTATAAATACCGATAAATCGGTATACCTGGCAACGCTGGCTGAAATAGCTTTTTACAAAGAAATGAGTGCGATTTAAAAAACCTACCTTGAAACCTGAATCCTCATAAAAATCCGTAATTAACGAATACCGCGTAAATGCGAGAAAAGTTTTGTTTTACACGCGTTTCTGCCCAAATCTAAGCGAACGGTATGTTCTCGCATGGATTCCGAAAACCACGAATTTTTTCCGAAAAGCACGTCAAATTCCGAAAACCCCATACAAAATTGCGAAATAGGCGACTCCAGTGTATTATAATTTTTCGCATAACTTTTCAAAAGGTCCTAAGTTACTATTAGTGATTCTCTCCTCTTTTTCTGTTTTTGTTAATTACGTCGCCATTATAAAACTTTCCAACGGTTCCCCCTTACAAAACGAAAGACGGTCTTACTGTCCAGCATTTTATGATATTCCCATACAAAATGACAATTTGGTATTTATGATTTTTTCTCATTTTCTAGTGAATTTTTCTAAATTTTTTCTATATATAAACCTGTTGGTAACCAAGACGAACAAAATAAAAAAGAATTCAAGTAAATCCATTCAGTCGTTCGAGAGTTATGCTGTCACGAACGGACAGCATTTCATTTTATACACAGATAAAAAGAAACATTGAATTTTCTGCGTTATCTAATGCACATAAAGGGAATGCTAGATTTGCCAGAATATAATGGGATATTTCATGTAAATTTAAGCCAGATAACGCCTGAATCCAGCCTGTTGTATGAAAGATTGCCTATATTGTTGTATGGCACATGAAAAATTGTAAACAATTTCGTTGTTTACGCCTCCTTTAGCTTGGATTTAAACGAGGGGATACTTTACACGCTTGTTAAAATTAATTATTTTTTTCTGTGATATATATAGATAGATAGATAGATTATATCGCTCATAGCGTCTTTAAATGTGAAACGTACCATATTGAGGAATGGTATGAAGACACATCACCAACATTTTTTTTGTACAGCTTTACAGATGATTCAAATATCTTTAGAAGGAAATGTGGCAGTCGTATAGTTCTTGTTCAAGATTAACAATGGCAAACTACCACTATTTGGCCATACGTTTATGAAGAAATTTAATGAACACCGTTTGTGTCGTCATGACTTTGAACAACCAATGTTGACGTAGTCAGTATTATACCTGTGATTTTGTGATTTTTACGAAGTTAATTTTTGCTTATAACTTGCTTCTGCTTTAATAAACAAAATGATTCGCTATCAATGTTTCATGTTGCAATAATGTTGCTTTCAGTTGTACCTCCCGCTGTGTCTAATGAGACCATGGCATTTTTGAGTCCAACATTTGTGTTGACGAACAAGGTATCTACCCTGAATGTACGCAGCCATAATAGGCGAGCTGTCAGCTATGGACTCGTCGCTCATTTCGTGGGACGATTTCGCCGATGCTGATGAACCCGATGAAGCCGATGAACAGCTTTAATACGTTGATGCCGAAGATGACAACGAAGCCGATGATCATGATAGGGAATCAACAATATAGTACGAGAAAATCAAGTGAAGTCAGTTGTTATTTACTATAGCTCACTAGCGGTTATCGGAGGGCGAACCTCCCAATAAATTTAATTAGTTGTAGTCGTTCTAGTTAGTCAATAAATGTTAGAATATAGAAGATCGTGTTTAAGAATAAAGAACGGTGTAGTTATTGTGTGTGTAGTCAGTGTCGTGTTTTTTGTCCCAGAGAAATCCGGAGGATAGAGAAAGTGGACATACTCGAGGATATCCCAACATAAATTGGTCCTTCGAACCGGATTCGTCAAACAGTTGTTGGTTGGGTTGGTTGGTCGTCTGCCCGTCTACCGTTAAGGCATCAGAGAAGCAATGGAATTCTACAGACCGCACCTTAGATGGAACAACGCCTCGAGGAACATGAATAGTGTTCAAAAGTGGAAGTTGTGCATGGAATTTACGCCACTCCTTACCCATCGTGTGCGGTAGTTGACTATCCCATGCTAGTTTTTGGTCTCTTTCATTTGCTAGAGTCCATAAACGTTGCATAAAGACCTTTGCGGTCGTGATAGTAGCGCCTAGTAGCCCAAGAGGGTCGAAGAGTATAGCTATGATGCTTAGCACGTTTCGTTTCGTTAACTGCTGATCAATATCGAGTGGTGAAATGTTAAATTGAAATTTAAAGCTGTCTGCATTAGGGAGCCAGGTCACTCCCAAAGTTTTAACTTCTGCACTCTGATCCCAATTGATCCCTTCTACATTAGATAAAGCCAAATCCTGCAGTGGAATGTCTTCCAGAACTCTTGAGCAGTTAGACGCCCATTTCCTTAGTTGAAATCCTCCTCTTTGCAACATATTGTCTAGCTGGCACCGTAGTTCAATACCGGATTCCACATCGTCTGCTCCAGTGATCACATCGTCCATGTAGACGTCCTCATCGATGGACTTCGCCGCCAAAGGAAAGTTCTCTCGTTCATCCTTGGATAACTGTTGCAGCGTACGGGTAGCTAAAAACGGTGCCGATTTTGTACCATAGGTTACCGTAATGAGTTCGTACATTTCAATCGCTCTGTTTGGACCAAACCAAAGAATACACTGTAGAGGTGTATCTAGTTCGTTAATCCAAATTTGACGAAACATCTTTTCTACGTCTGAAACCACCATTATCTGCCGGAATCGGCTCCGAAAGATGATCGATCTTAGATCTTGTTGTACCACGGGCCCTGCCAATAGCGCATCGTTTAGCGCGATGCCTTTTGATGTCTTGCAAGACGCGTCAAAGACCACCCTAACTTTAGTTGTGGTGCTCGATTCCTTTAACACAGGATGATGCGGTAAGAATATTCTATGGGCTGCTCCCTTGCTCGTTTCTTCTACCTTACGCATATGGCCAAGCTCCAGATATTCAGCCATGAAATCATTATATTGACCTTGAAGGTGTGGATCCCTTGATAATCGTCGTTCTACGCTACGAAGACGTTTCTCTGCTATATCCTTTGAATCCCCAAGCTGTCCCATTATGTGGTCGTTTTTAGGTAGGGTAACGGTGTACCGACCATCGACTTCCCTTCGAACTGTACGCTCAAACTGCGCCTCACAACGTGTTTCCTCTGGCGAATAGTTATTCAAGGTATCGACTTCTTCACAAGACCAAAATCGCGACAAAATCTCTGCTAAGTTGTCCGATACAGCAATACTACATGAGAATCTTGAATCTTCAACTGGCGCACAGACTTCACCTGACACAACCCAACCAAAAACCGTTTCGGTGAGTAAAGGTAATCCATCTCCGAGGGATAACTCATTCCCAGATTGGAAGAAACTGAAAAACGCTTGGATTCCCAGCACGATATCTACCCTTCTAGACCGGAAGAATTCTGGATCCGCTAGCTCGATTCCTGGTGGTAGATTCCATCCATTGGTTTTCACTGTTGTTGTAGGCAAACAGGCCGTTACATTTGGTAGGACGAGGAATTCCATTTCTCTTGAATAATCTGACATTCGAGACTTAATAGTAGCCTTGATCTTACGTGTGACTCTCGTATTTGTTTGTCCTACTCCTTGGATCATAATATCTACCTTCTGAATGGATACCTTCATCAAGCTACTCAAGCTTTCCGAAACAAAATTGCATTCCGAACCAGAGTCTAGAAGAGCCCGAGCTGGATACCGTGATCCATGGATATCTTCAACCAGAATAATTGCCGTTGCTAAGATAATCTGAGAGGCCGTACCCCTAGCCATATTAGAGGACATTGTTCCAGATGTGCTTGGTTCTGAGGCTGACGAAACATTTGTTGTGTTTTCAGCGAAAGCTTCAACTTCGACTAAGCTGTGGTTTGAATTGCGTTCCTCTGGTTTGAAGCACATAATGGTATGGTGCCTAGCCTTTACATTTCCGACAACTGTATTTCGACGAACATTCTCTGGCGATATGACCTCTCTTCAGACAGTTACGGCAAAGGAAATGGCCGCGCAGAAAAGATTCCTTCTTAGAAATCGGCATCTTCAGAAAAACTGGACATACGTGTAAACCATGTGTTTCGGAGCAGGATAGACATTTTCCGTTATTGGACTGAAATGCATTGTGACTGACTCGTTGAATGGCTGGCTTCCTTTTCTTAAATGACGTAGTGTCATGTTTCACCTCAGATTTAGCTGACAAGGATTCCAATATTTGAATTCGACGTTGAAGGAAGTCGAGTAAATCCTTAACAGTGTCCCTTTCTTTAGCAGAAGCATATTCCTCCCAACCACGCCGGGTTGTAGAATCTAATCGAGAGCTCAGAAGTTCTACTAACAGCAAATCCTTGTAATCAGCAGCTTCAACTACTTGATCGAGATTCTGGACTGCCCTATCAAAGCCTTCTACTAGTCGCTGTAAGTCACTGACCGATTCTTTTGCTAGAGAGGGAAGTTTTAGCAACGCCTGCACTTGCCTTTTCATCAAAAGTTTACTGTTGTTATAACGCTTTAGTAACGTATCCCACGCAATCTGATAATTTGCCGCTGTGATCTTTAGGGGATCAAGAAGGGCCTCCTTGCTTCTCTGCTCAAACATCCCTTAAGATAATGGAACTTTTCAACAGGAGGTAGATCGATCTTGTGGTGAATCAGAGAAGTGTAGATATCCCTGAAACTCAACCACTCATCTACATTTCCATCGAAGCACTGCAGTTTTATCTGAGGGAGACGAACATGATCCACTATACCATGCAACGAAGCATCTTCTCCTCGAAAAGTTTGATTCTGAAAGTTAAAACCATATATCATGCCAACCTTATCCAACAAAAACGCCTTGACGTCGTAAAAGCTGGATTCGAAATCGGCTTGCTCCTTCAGAAAAACTTCATTCTCCTCAAATTCATCATGAGCTAGAATATCACAGCAAGTTTCGTTTATAGCGTGCCATAATTCATCTAGACGCGCAATGCGAACATTGATCTGGCTAACAGTAGTATCCTGCTGGAACTCGTTTACAAACCGTCGGATGTTACCGAATGTAGTTCGAAGACCCCTAAGTCTTGCCGGAAGCGTCTTCAGTGTCTTCGATGTCATCGTGGTGTCTCACAGTGCAGTGAAGTTCTGAAAAGCAGCGAGTACGTAGATGTAGTATAAGAAGTTAACCTGCTTCGGCTGAACATATACTGTTCACCTCACCTATGAGAGCCAGCAAAGCTACCTCCGAAGCACATCGGAACGAAACTGAAATTCCCCACGTATGCTTGTCTTACAATGACGGTGGAATCTAAATCAATCCAGTGGGAACGGGTGGGAAAGGAGCGGATGTAGTATTCAATTATGCAAACTTCGGCTGTACATATACTGCAAAGCTCACCTGGGCAACTACAAGTCACACCAACAGCCAGAAGTTCAGCACACACTCGCAACCGTTTTCAACAACAGAGTAGTAGTTTGTTTCGGAACAAGTTATCCAGCGCACCAGAGGAGAAACAGCGATGTAATATCAAGAGGAAGCTCGCTACAGCAGGACATATACTTATAGTCTCACCTGGAGAGCTAAATATGGCGCCAAGGATACCTCAAAGGTTCGTTCCTGAAGCCATTGAGTATAGGGATTGCTTCTGAATGAAATTTCAGCCAAATCTGGCAGACAGGATTATTCGGCGTAGCCCAGGCTCGAATGGTGTCGTAAAGCTCATGCAAATCCTTCCAAACTCGATTGGGATAACGATAAACCAGCTCGCTCGCACACCACTTGATACGCAAACCGTTGCTTGATGTTGAACCGTAATAAACGAAACCAGATCGAAATAGCGGTGTTAGAATAATGAAAACTAAGCTTCGGCAGACATATACGTGTTCTAACTCACCTGACCGGTGGTAGCACAGCACTAAGGCCGTCTACGTAGCTCCCAAAATGTTCAGAAAATGGTGTAACTCAATGCTGGTTAGCCCAGGCTCGAAACTATAAGCTGTATGGCGGTTCTCCAAACCCTTTCATGAAGGTATAGTAACGCTGACGAGCAATGGACAATAGCCTGTCCTGAATTCAGTTGATCGTGATGGCCGTTTAGTTATTCACCATATCCAACGATGGCAATGATCCCTTCAGTTGAGGATAATGTGTTTCGTTGATGGCGCAAACTCTCTCAAGGCACAATAGATACACCATACAACAATAGTACTAGGATGGTACACGAACAGTATTTTCAAATCCGCCTTATTTTGTATCCCAACTAACAACTGTTTGACGAATCCGGTCCAATTTATGTTGGGATATCCTCGAGTATGTCCACTTTCTCTATCCTCCGGATTTCTCTGGGACAAAAAACACGACACTGACTACACACACAATAACTACACCGTTCTTTATTCTTAAACACGATCTTCTATATTCTAACATTTATTGACTAACTAGAACGACTACAACTAATTAAATTTATTGGGAGGTTCGCCCTCCGATAACCGCTAGTGAGCTATAGTAAATAACAACTGACTTCACTTGATTTTCTGGTACTATCGAGAGTTTATTGAATCGAACTGTCGAGAGTTCATTGAATCAAAACAATTTGTATGCAAATATTTCATCAGCCTATTTTGAAATGTTACGAGTGGAATTTTGTTTTCTTTATGCAGTTCAACACGAATCACAAAAATCCACATCTCATTAAACGAATGTTCCAATAATGTAAATTTACTGCCCTTTGGAATAAACTACATGTAAAATATATTCATCGTTTAAATTGGTGCAAATCTTCACATTCCCTTATGTGCATGATAGGTATCTAGTTTAATTTTGTTTGGATTTTTCAAACTGTGCTGTACAAAGCATTTTAAGCATTTTAGGACGGAGGCCCACTTTTTCCAAAACTTGTTTTACATTTCCTGTGGCTGTGTGATCGTGTGAATAAATATTTCCACAGGCCCATAAATTCGCTTGTCATTAACATCATGATTTTGATTGAAGCAGGAAATAAACTAATATATAAGGAATATTGTACCGAGATAACCTGCAATGACAGAGATAATCTATGTTCAAAGTTGGACAAAGCAATGGTTAAAACATCAACCCAGTCGCATTCACAAAGTATCAATATTGTTAAAATGGCTGCAAGATTATTGCACTCTACCAACTGCAAGCGCATCTGCGCGGGAACATCGGTGTGGCGTTGGAAACCTTTCCTACAATCAGCAAAAACAGGCTACCAACATTTACATTAAGAATACACATAATGTAATTGATTGTTTAAACGCTGCCTGTAGGATGCAGTTTTTTGCTCGTTCCTCTCCATGAGGTAGGTGGTTGCTTAGTCGTCGTTCGGT
>JASCZW010015382.1:0-20652 GCA_034211315.2 Aedes japonicus | reverse complement strand
TAAAATGTTTGCACTACAAAAGCCTCTCTATCAAGGCGAAATTTTAATAGGAATAACTAATAGTTCAGATATTGTCAAAAATCTAACATATTTGTTTTTGAGTTATCGATTCGACATTACCAATTTACCTTCGGCGCACGGATGAAAAGAGATAGAATGGGAAAAATTTATTCCTTCCCTGAGTGTTTGGTGTTATAATTTATACTTGGCTTTTAAGTGGATTCCGCTGGTAGTTTATGAATCTAAAGTACACTAAGGTATCTTTTACACAGGATACGTTCCACTTATACCTGTAAACCGCGTACAAATGCCAAATAGAGCTGATATTCACATGCATAAACTGTTTTTAAATTTAGCTTCGATTTTGTTAGCATGTGTTACCTCTGCCTGCAATGGTCAAAATACAGTTTATAAAATTATGAGAATATACACCAAAAGTTGTTTTTGTAAGGTTGCCGTAGCGATTACTTTTTGCCTGACACGAAGAAATTTGATTCTGAATTAGGTCGACAAGTTATTCCGTTCTGGAATTATCTTAGCCAGCTTAACCGTGTAAAAAATAAACCTTGTGTACTCACATACGAGTTAATAATAAAACTGCTCAAAATGAAAACGTTGGCTGAAGTTGATCTTTAGCCTAAAGAAAAGTCATGGATCTGGATATTTAATTCTTTTCTGATATTTCATGAGATACTCCGAGTCGTTTCAGTGAAAAATAGAGCTACTTCTTACAGGATGATCCATTATGAGGTGCAATTCAGATGTTGCGTAGAGAACAATTTCCTAAAGAAGTGAGACGTAGAAGAAGCCCTCAGAAAAATCTAGAGGAACTCAGAAAAAACACATTGTTTTACGAGGACTATTTGGCGGAATAAAATTTTGGAAGTAGCTCTGTGAGGTAATATTCAGTCTTTTCACGGACATCAGGAAGATGAATGAGGGGGCTTGCAGTCAAAGCTTTAAGATGCAGACCAGTAATGAGTAAACAGAGGAGTTATTCCACAAAAGTTCAATTCAGTGGACACGCAGTGGACGTAGGTTCTACGCTCCTACAAGGCTACGATCCCTAAAATGTACTAAGATCTGAATTAACAACTGTAAAGTGTATCAAGAAAGAGAAGAAGTAAGTGCCTTCAAATTTAGATGAGCAATACTCTTGAAATGTCAAAAAGAAGAGCTAAACCACTAGAATTTCTCAGAGATGTCAACAAAAATCTTAAAAATCTATGAAGAAGTTTAGAAGGAAATATTTTCTCATCACCATGAGACTCATGAGTGAACAGTCAATTTTGCTAGAACGAAAATATGTCGAGAAAGTGTTGATAGTTCCGTTAGTGTACGGCAGGCTGTGAAAATTGAAAACCGTCAGTTGTAAATTTAGCCGGAGGGCTATTTGAAAGGCAGTACTCGATCAAGTCCACAGCCTTACAAATAGCTTCGACTCAATTTTGAACTTCTTCTTTTCAAATTTCCCGCAGCCAACCGTACACTGACGGAACTATCGACATATGCTTTACTAAGCAATATCTTCGTTCTAGCAAAAAATACTGTCCATTCTTAAAGCCTCATGGTGATGAAGAAATATTTCCTGCTAAACGTCTTCATAATTCGTTAATCCACGCAAGGAGAATGCAAAAAAATAACAAATATAGTGAACAAAATCAAATTTAAGTCCATTTAAATTGCTGGAAGTAAAAGTTAATTATTTTTACACACGTCAGAAAGAGTTCCCAAGGAGATGTAGCGGAATTAAAGAAATTGCTTTTTAAGAAAATGTAATGAAGATGTTAAGAAATCTCTGTAACAGGAAAATGATCTACGAAAATTCTTCTGGAAATATTGACGAAGTGTAATAGCAGCTATGATGAGTCCTTAGCAAGATCTGATAAAAAGCACACAGGACGATCCGAAGTAAGCTCATGTAAAAGAACTAGTTAGTTTATTCCCTATGATTCATCGAGAATTTCAGCCCTGGACTGTGCATCTCACGTCGTAGTCACTCAAATACCTTTTGGGGATTTACGTAGCTTGTCCGGGTGGGAGGTCGAACTCATGTGACTTCTAGTCTGCGAGGTCTGGATCTCAACTCACTGCGCTGGGGTCGCCCCCGTATAAAAGAACTAATCAACGGATCTGAAAGGAAGTCCTTAGGAAGGTTTAGACCTGCACTCTGCCAGAACACTTTATGAATCCAGAGACGGAACTCGTAGACCATCTAGAGGAAAGATAAAAACAAGCTTTCCAAATCGGTTTTTTTTTCTAACTGCGGTGAAATTCGTATATAATAGAATGTACCTTTGAGTTTCATGATTAAAAGCGAACTATTTTGTTTTTGAACGTATTGAATTGTATAAAACATTTTCTAAAATGAATGGAATCAGTAAAAATCCCTTTTATAAATTTTGAGCCACAGTTGTTTGATCGAGATGCAGAGCATGTTTTATGAAAAACAGTTAAGCTTTCCCTTTTAGATAAAGCTTGTTAGGATATATTTCACAAGTTGAAACGAAGATAACAAGAACTCTACACCTGAATCCCGATTAGTTATTGGCTGATGCTATCGTTAAAGGCCAGGTTTTACAATTGCGAGTTATCATTGTCCTACCAAGGTTCACTTCTCTTTTCTTTAAAGTAGTGAGAAAAAAATAAATAATGTGTAATGCGGCTGATGTACAACGTTGTGTTTTTTTGGTGCTGTCTTCCCTTTTCTATCGGTGTCAGTCACAAAAAAGCATCAGAATGACTATTTTGCATCTATAATTTAATCCCAAGCATTAGTTGTTATTATATTAATGCAATTTCTGTAAATTTGTAAAACTGTAAAACTACTTTTCTTTTCTAAGGAATTGTTTCCCAAGCTCTATCATCAATACTTGTTTCTTGCATCAACAATACAATACCATTGTTTGAACATTTCTGGATGAATGGTGAAGTATCAAGAATTCTGCTCTTATATTGATAGATACACTTAGTGCCAGAAAATTCAAACGAAAATCGGTAAAAGCAAATGCTTCTTTTTATATAGATTCTTATTGGACTCTACTCCAAGTATTGTTTCTGAGAAACATTTTCTAATAACATTGAATAAATAACTACCGAGCGTGAATGGTTGTTGGTTAGACAATTGAATAAAGATAAGGCATTTGAGAAAATATGGGAATTTAAGATCACTGAGATATGAGATGAAAGAGTACAGTTAACAGTTCGGTCGGTTTTAGCATATTATGCGCTAAAGTTAAGTGATTTCAAGTGGGGTAAAACTTTAAGAAGCATTTTCTGTTTACCCTTAATCCAGCTGGTTTTATAGATGTGAAAAAATCATAATTAAATTCCAGTACCTATTTGAACCAAAACCGAAAGCTTTTATGCGACTGTTTTTAAAATGATCGGATACTTCGTGTGCTAGTGTGCTATGTAACTTTTACAGCTTTAATCCGGAGCTAGAAAGTGATAGCTCTATTTTGATTCATTTCAAAATGTCTGGAGAGTACACACCACATTCCAGAGGTTACTTTCACATATAGTAAACCCGGCATGTAAACATTGCCGTAAAATGTTAAATTTCCAAACCAGACATGTAGTTAGTAATATTTGAAAATAGGATTTTTGTTATATGTTTATAATCAGATTGATCTCACAAGAAGCCCCGTCTCCCAAATAACATAAGCTTGTTTCAGACGTTGATTCTTAATCAATTTCACGCACTCGTGACACAATAAACGCAAAAATTAACGTTGCTAAAACGGCCGGTGAATTTGGCTACCACCTTCTTGTCCATTTGTCTGGAACATACTTTTCGATTTGTCTCATGTCCAACCTTCCAATCCACAGTCACGCGCTGGTCAAATGATTTTCAAAAACACTTTACTTTTCGGTAGTTTTAGTTTCTTGGAAACATCGCGTACCGATAAATTCGGATCTTGATGCCTTTCGTACAAAATGCGTTTGCGCACTTCCAATTGATTCGACGCCATTTGACTGAATCTAACAAGAATTTTAACATGTTGTAGCAAGAAATGAGGTGGAGAGTTCCAGCTGTCATATAAGTGAAACGCTTTAGCGATCCGTGAAATAATTCAAAATCTACACTGAAAGAAAAGTGTCCGAAATTTAATGTGCCTGAGGCTTTGCCCATGTGCACCTCGCTGCTCACATCCTGTGCCGGAGTTGATCAGATCTGTCCCATCGTCCATTACCACATTCTCTGGAAAAATCTCCTTGGCCATTGGCTGCAGTCGCTGCTTCCGGGTGGTGTACCTGCTGACGAATTCCGACACGGCCGGCCTAGACCTGCACCTGCGCATGATGATGTGTATCAACTGGGGGTTCCTTTTAACGGCCTGTACGGCTCAAGGCACGGACGGATTTCGCCACTTTTCTCCTCGGTTTTGCGCTTCAGCGTCTGCTGGACTTGCGCAAGACCGTTGGATGACGATAGTCTTGTTGGTGCCCCACGATAGTGGATTTCTAGGCAGGGAATGAAGGTGGTACAAAAACATGCAGACTGTCAACGAATATTTGGCATAACATATGCATTAAAAAAAATGAATTGCTATTAAAAGAAACAACAACAAAAGATAACTCAACGGAACAAATTTTCCTCAAATCCTACGTTTATCAGCTTTGGTTGGACTCCTACCAGTCGGCCTTGCAGTTGATCGGAACGTTAGCACATGGCCGATGCAAAGATGATTGTCAGCAAGTTCTTCAGCTCTTTCATGCCTTGGCGATCAGTTGCTCCTACGTTTTGGCTCGAAATCATTGGATTAGGTCTCCGTTCGAAAGTAACATTGTAAATTTATGCAATTATGCCAAATGTGTTATCTGCCTTAAGAGAAAGTATAGATTCGCAAATATTTGTATTTGTTCAGATAGCTTAGCAGCTTTAAATGCGGTTCAAGCATATACATGTCAGTCAGTGTTAGTTTGGGGTACATTCTATTATTGAAGCAATTAGTTGGGAACAGAGAAGTCAATTTGTACTGGGTTCCGGACAGCTGCGGAATAGAAGGGAATGAACTATGCGGATAGTCTAGCCACGGGGGCTCGAAGCTACGTTCACAGGTCTGAAGGCCTTTCTGTGGAGTTGCAGATTGTTCTCTAAGGTGGAGTTTAAGCAGTGGAAAATGTCTGACCTGATGTACCGAGTAGAAAAACACTCTAAGCAAAAATAATCTGAGGGTGTTATCCGGTCTATTCCTGGCCACTCCCTAGTAGATACCGCTTGGGAAAAAATGGGTAAACTGGAAAACCCGCTTTTGCCAACTAGAAAGCGAAACTTCGGAACATTCGCTCTGTGATTGTAGCATTTTATTCAGGATTCGACTTCGAATTTTAAGAAAAGGGCTTCTAAAGCCCTATGAAGTCTGGCAGTTAAGTCCCATCAATGTAATAGACTTCAACCTAACAAGTCCAACCTAACTGGGACAAAAATGCAGACATTGCCCATGACATTGCAATTGTGATGGGTACATTGGTCTGCTAAATTAAATGGGTCATTCCAAAATATTCCTCTGATTGGTCGCAGTGGTTTTTATGACTCCAAAAAAAAAAAAGATAATTGTAAACGATGACTTAAAATGTAAATTTCCAGGTTGGTAACATCTATATACACTACCGACGGGATGGTAATAACTCCCTTAATCAGTTTCTGATGCTAATTTGTTTGTGGGAGCAAGCATATCCCAGAAAAAATACACTAGATGTCATTGTTTACAAATGTTACTATCGACTTTTTTACTATTTTATCTAGACTTCTTGACGACGGCGGAAAACAGAATATTCTCACTTAAAATTTCGATGAAAATGGAGATTGAGGGAGGTCTGCATAAGCATCATCGTATTCTCGATATCCACGAAAATACTTCGTCCACTTAAAATTGAGATGAATTTTACTTTAATTTGTTAAGCTACTCTCTAAATTAGCAAACTTTGTTACGATTGACAAGTTCACCAATCCATTTTTGAGTGATTGCACTTTTGACGTATTTGACCAAATTTGAGTTTTTTCTCTGTGATAGGAATGCACATGAACAAAGAATATTAATTCTCGCACAATTATTCAAAACAGACAAAGAAACAACGAGAATTATATCATCTTTCGATCCGTTAATCGTAGGTGGTTTAATAAGATTTTCTAATGGTGGTCTGGTCAGAAATAGATATTACGAAAAATGTAACATCGATTAGGTCAATAATGAGAGACGAGGTATGTAAACAAAGAGAGTTTTTCATTGCTATTTAGAAAAACTAAGCTACAATTCAAGCCTTTATAGTTTTCAATATAATTTCCGTATATCGTTGAAAGTTTACAGACATCTCGGTCCACCGTGAGTGATTCTTTATCAGTACGATTGAGTTTTGCCTCTTCCGGGTTTCTTCCTCTCCACCAACTGCTCAATTCGCTGTTACCTTTCTGTTATGTTTTGCTTTACAGTGCTGGATTCCCACTGTCAACTCAAGATTCTGATCCGCAAGTTCCGTTTGTTCGTTAAATGGATCAAAATGATGTTTTCGTGTACCTCATTTAGCTGTTCCTGTGATTTTCAAAGTGTTTCTGCTCAATTGGTTTAGTGGAACGGAAATTTCGTTTCCCTCATTGTATGTCCCCACCAATTTGTTCAATACCGGTTTGTATGTACAAACGGTGGCAAAATCAATCGGAATAGTGTTTAAGTGCGCTAAGCCCCAGATAAGGTTCCAATCCTCATTTCAAAGCATGTGATCCACTCGGTAGATACCGCGCCATGACCCGATTCACTTTGATTCCACAAGTTGCACTGCTCTCTCGAGTACTTTTCTCTCCTCCTGTCCACAGAACTCGCCCGCTGTCTTTCCTGCTCTCAATCGATGACTGCAATCAGGTTTTGTGTACATTCTCATTATGATCCGTATTCTGTGGTCCCCACCTATACAGCAATCGAACGGAGAATGCAATGCTGCAACCAAGATGTGCAATAAACGACGTCATTTCAACTTCTTTCTTTTTTTTCGCAATCTCCTCAGCCCCGGTTGCTCTGAAGCTGATCCAATCATCTGGAACGACCGACCTAAACTTCAATTCCCGTTGCAAAACCCGTTCGTCCGCGCGCTGATGGTGTGGTGACGTCCCACACCGTGTCTCTTTCTCGTTGCTTTGAGTCTTCTTCGGTTGCGGCTTTCTACCGTGTTCTCAGTGCGCGCAAGAACTCACGATCGTCGGTGAAACTTGCCATCAGCGATTGCAGCACCGGTGGAGCAGTGGAGAAATACCGTTACTTTGACCGATTATATAACGGTTGTGTGTACTACACACAGAAAATATGCTTCCTCTTTGCATGGAACGTCCCTCTGGATCTTGTTCCCGTAGGTAGCAGCGCACGGCGACATACAACAACTCATCGGCCTTTCTCTTTGGGTCGCGTTCGTTCTAGTTTTGTTGTTGGTGTGTGTTGTTGTTTGTCGTGTTACTCGAGAGCGCTTTCTTTCCTTTGCTTTCTTTGATTTTGCCCACACTACTAACTTCGCTGAGAAGCGAGGTGATCCCATTTCTCCTCGATACGGCCGTACGCACTCGTTGTTCGTTCGCTCGCACCACAAAGTGAAAGATTGGAAAAGTCGGAACGGGGTCAAGCTCATTCCATCCGTTTGTTGTGTGCTGCATTGGATTTTCTCGCATATATGAATATTTTGCCTTAAAATGCTACGGGATTTAGCAGATTTTGTCTCTTGCAGCGAGAGGAAGAGTTTCCCGTTGTTCGACCGAGGAACGCTCATCGCTGCTGTGGAGGGTGAGTGATCAAAATTTGCATTACGAATAATTAATTCTGATAGAGTGGTAAATAACCTTTGGTTATTGGATTTCGGGCCGGTAATTTAGTATGATTGGACGAATATAATTTATTTATTCATTTATGACACCACCTCGACGGTTGGAGAGGCTGCTTGCGCAGTTTGTAGGAATAATCAATCTTCATATGAGGACAGTCAATTTAGATGTTTATTAGAACATTATTATTGTTTTTATATTAGGCTCAATCTCATATATTGTTTATTTCAGTAGAGAGTTTCATATTTTAAGTCGAGTTTCATGTTTTTATATAATTAAGTGGAGTTCAATTGTTCGGCCATATATCCCACTTGATTCCCAGTAGAAGTATCGTTTTTTGTCGTCGATAACGACGCCATAATTCATTCCTTACCTCTCTTTCTCTTCAAACCCGCTCCCGAATGTGACAAATTTTATTGAAAGCCATACATCTAGTCTGAATAGCCAAAGGAACCGCAAAAATCCCCAAAAATTATAAATCATATATCCCTCCGAAGTAGCAATGCCGACAGATCAACCGGAAACCCGACCCAACTTTCGACCCTATTAGTTCGGACTACTCGTTTATCACATAAACAAAGGAGAATTGATATGGTCGCAAACCGCCAACTCCACTGCTGCCCTATCCGCAAAATAGGATGTCCTTCGGTTAATACGAAAGTCGATGAAATCATCTAAAATTTATTAGACGTAGCAAGAAGTGAAATCCCACGGAACACAAATAGTGTATCACCTGCTTTCAACCGGATGCTGGCCGCTCTTTTCTAAGCAGCACACAGCTACGTTTCGCGATGAGTTAGCATCCCATCATAATCCAAGGATCCCTTGGCGGACGGGTAAAATCGACAACCGGAATCACCGGAATGTGGGTCTTCCCGTTCCGTTGATTCAGCTCAGCCAGATAGAACCGAAAGAGGCACTTGTCTCAAACGATCAACACTTGCTGCTACATATGATGCTCTGAGTTGGACATTTCCCTCACGTCCCTCATGTCGTAGAAGGGCAGAGAGGCAGGGGCCCGGAAGTTTAAAATTAAATAATATGAAAAATGGGCGGTCATTAAGAATGAAACGTTTGTTCTGTTGTGTTGCTTCCGTTTTGGTGAGATATATTTTTTCCAGCTTGTGTGGGAGGCAGGGGCGGTGGGGGTTATGTTGGATGATGAGAAAATAAAGAGAATTTACTGAAATGTTTTTGGTTGACCGGAAATTTAGTGTATGAATTATATATAAGAGACAAGTTCTAATTCTCAAGAGCTTTGTCGCAATGAAAGCTTGTTTGAACATTTCATATCCTTTGCTTAGGATGAGAATGTTCATAATAATATTTCAACAATTATTAGAATATAAGTGTAGTTCCATGCGCTTTAGTCAGGGAGCGTATGTGCGCTTCTGTGCCAAGTTGGACGTGGCACCTTGCTAGTACAAGAGAGTTCTGGTCATTTGCTCAATAGTGGCTGAGTCAATTTCAACAGTTCTTACTCGGTGTTGTGGAAGTTAACAATGATTACTCAGTGTTATGAAAGTGAAGATTTTAGATTAGTTTACTATCCGTAAAGCTAGACTGTAACAGGATAGTTTTGATTCCTTAGATGTAATTTTTTGGTAAGTTATAATATGAAAATAAATGTGTCTGTAGGACAATTAAGTTATTGAAAAATAGATTGCTTCATGTCCTTGTTAAACGTTTCACTTCACAACAGATGAACCATCCTGACGGCCCACAGTCAAAAGAATCGACTCATTTCGAAAAGTATTGCAACGCGCACTTGGATATTGCATGACCCTTAAAAGTATCGCCTCACCTAGTACAGTAGAATGATACTATATCCTGAAATCTTGATTACCTGCAAAAAAATTAACTCGAGATAAGTCGTTCAAAATGCCAAGATCTTCCGGAAAGTGGAGAGAGTGCTTCGAAATTCGGTTATTACGTGGCGCTAGTGCAAATGTAAAAGACTGAATTTTTTAACGGGTTTATTGTGTGATCCCAAAAACATAGAAAGAATAATTCCCAAGTAGCACACAGATATTAAATCTGGGTGCAAAAACTTGATTGTGACTTAATTGAGTCACAAAGTTATCATTCCAACTGATTTGTTACAACTGTGCTACTAGGGTTCTTCAGTTAAGTTGTTCAGAAGGTTAAGCGTTTCCGGAAGGTCTAGATTATGGTTCGTATTTTGGTCACTACGTAGCCCTAGTGGGTATTTTTTAACGAGTTTTTATCGTAATCCCGTGTTTCTAAAAACCTTCATCAAAGTTGTTCAGAAGGTCAAGGGTTTCCTGAGGGTGGAGAGTTTGATTGAGAAAATGGTCACTACTGGCGCTACTGTCCATGTAAAAGAGCGCATTTTTAACGAGTTTACATCGTGTATATAAAGGTTGATTATATTCCAGAAACATTTCGTTGGGAAGTCGAGAAATTTTCCAACTCATCTCCAGCATGATTTTGCATTAAACTTGCACCTAACAACTGAGCTAAGAGAGTCCTCAACTTCATTATTAATTGATTAAAAATCAACTAACCTCGTATCTATGAGCTTTTCTGGGCTCATTGGCTTCATATTCAATTAATTACAAACATTTTAGGTTGAACTCACTTTGTTTTCAAGTGATTTAAGACTAATTCGCCATTTAAGTAATTTAAGAATGTTAATATTCGATTCACTTCGTTTTCAAGCCAGCTGATTTGACACTTTTATGAGTTAATTCCAAATTTGTCAAAAATCACTAACTTTATATTCAAGTTATTCAGTACTTACTCACACAATATATACTACTTATGATTTCTCGCTGATTTACTATGGTTCACATGGTATTGAAATGAATCCAAACTTTTCAGGACTGATTCACTTCATTTTCAGGTGATTCCAATGTTTTCAGGACTAACGCAGTGCACATTCAAGTGATTTAACGGTGATTCACTTTATCTCCAAGTGATTCTAATCTCTAAAGCCTCGATTCAGACAAGTTTTAAGTAATATAAGTAATATCAGGATGATTTAGACGGCTCTCTCTCTCTAACTGTTAATAACGTGCCAATCCAAAACAAGAGGGAGTTACGCAAAAGTATAGACTTAACATTTGTTCTTCCAAAAGTGCCTTTATTTTCAACCACCAGATAAATATTCTTCTGATCTCTAATGGTTGGTCATTGGATTCAAAGTAATTTCAAAATACAAATACAAAGTCAATACAACTTTCTTGGTGGTCAGTATCACTATAGGGCCTGTTCATAAACTACGTAGACTCATTTTTGAAAATCACAGACCCTCCCTCTCTCCTCGTAGACTTTTATCCTAACAATTTTTTAAAACTTTTTATGGAACGTATGCTTTGGTCAGACCCCTTCCCCCAGAAAAGTCTACGTGGTTTATGATTAGCCCCATATAAACTCTCAAAATTTCTCTCTTTTTTGCGCATCCACTAGCACCACGTAGTGACCAAATTCTGAATCATACCCTCCATCTCCCGAAAATGCTTGACTTGCTAAACAACTTTGCCAAAGGTTCGAGCTTTCTGTCGGGATCTTATATAAGATCTTGATTGAAAGTTCTCTCTTTTCCATGCCCAATTAGCCCGTAGTGACCGAATACCGAACCATACTCGCATACATAAGGTTTGAACTTTCTAGGTATCTGGATCACGATATAAAATCGTTGAAAATCTCTTCCACATTTCCACTAGCGCCACATAGAGACTGAATTTCGGACCATACTTCCCACCTTCCGGAAGCCCTTGACATTCTAAATAACTTTCACAAGTCTAGATGACTGTAGAAATTCGTTCGACAATTTTATCTCTTCCATCGTCACTAGCCCCGCGTACTGCCTGAATTCCGAAGCATATTCTCAAGCTTCCGAGAGTCGACCTTCTGAACAAATTTGCTCAAGGTTTGAACTTTCTAATTGGTAGGGATCATTACATAAACTCGAATCAAAGTTCTCTCTTTTCCAATCGCACTAGCGCCGAATCATATTTTCCACTTTCCGAAAGTTCTTGACCTTATTTACAACTTTCTTAAAAGGTACGATCATTCTAGGGGGTCGGAATCACGATAGAAAGTCATTGAAAATACTCTTTTCATGCGTACTAGCACCATTGGCATATGGCTGAATTTTGAACGATATTCTCCACCTTCCAAAAGTCCTTGACCGTCTGAAAAACTTTGCTCAAGGATCAAACTTTCTATGTGATCAGGATCACTATATAAACTCGCTCAAAAATTCTATCTTCCATGCACACTAGCGGCATGAAATGACCGAACTCCGAACCATTCTCACAACTTTCCGAAATTTCTGACGGTTCGAACTTACTAAGTAGTCAGGATCACGATATAAACTCGTTCAAATATGCTCTCTTCCAAGTGCCCTCTAGCGCCACGTAGCGACTAAATTGCGAAACCCTTGACGTTTTGAACAACTTTGCTGAAATTTTGAACTTTCTAGGTTATCAGCATTTAGAGATATAATATTATGAATTGACCCCATTTTAGGTGAGTCGATACTTTTTGAGGCGGTGGTTGGATTCAATTACCAGTCTGTTCTGGGGATTTCTCAACTCCTTGGGCATAGGTGACACTTACCACACAACCATACTAATGGAAAAATGATACCTGGCATCGAAAGTTTCCAACTAATAACTAGGGAAGTGCATTGAGAACACTAAGTTGAGAGCAATAAGCTAATTGTGAAAGCAATACGCTTGAAACGCTAAGAAAGATACTTTTTGGGGGTGTTGGAATACTTTTGTTATCTTCATGACATCAAATCAATGTCACGCTGAGTGCCATCCGTGCCTAGCGCCTGACCTTAAGAAAACTCAAGAACGAAACGTAAAATGACCAAAGAAAGAAAGAACATGAAGTTTTAAGAGAATAGAATCGAATATAGAAGATGAAACTCATATCTGAAGGAGTAGGTCATATGAAGTTAAGATAAAACTGAACGCGTTTGCAGAATTTGGTGAGAACATTCCTATTATCAATAATTAAAACGAACAACATACAACTTAACGAACCCAAGCATAAACAAATGACGTTTACTAACAAAACTATTATACAACAAGATGTATTATGATATAGGATGATAGGATACAGATCGATGAAACATTTTACATTACAGGAAGAATTTTAGAATGACGACGCAGCACAAGATAGACAAAAATACATGATAAATCGAATCCATTCCACACCTTCTCACGTAACCTTTTGAGTCAGGTCACAATAGTGTCTTCCCGTGCGCCATTGCCCGAGTACAGTTATTGGAATTATATTTTTAGTTATGATTTATGATTTCGCTGAAATTGTAGTTGAAAGTTATAGGCTATTGAAAGGTTTTGTCGAATGGCTCTTATAGATTAAAATATTTCATAACCTTGTTTAAACGAGTAACAGAAACCATTACTGAGCGAGTGTAAATTCTTTCGAGCTTTCATAAAGCTTTGATCTCATTACAAATCTAAACGTTGGCAGCTTAGTAAATTTTTGAGCTCCTTTTATAACTTTGTTAGATACATTTAGAGAAAATAAAAATAAAATATTGAACAACCAAGATCCAACCCTTTTGAAAAATTTAAGATTTTTTTTCGAAATTTAAGTAAATTTTAAATGCTACTTGTCTTTGAAAGTCCTTCATCAAATTCATCCAGAACATATCTTGCAAATTAACTCATCCTTCAATTAAACATCCCGTTAGAAACGTTTATTTCCTCTTTACATCAACCACAATCTGAAAGAACCGGTTCCGTGCCCAAACATTGCCAATCAACCGAAAGCGTCTTCTTGCCTCTAATTTAATCGTGAATCAAACCGGTGATCTTCTCTGTCCCACTAATGGTTCACGACTGTGTGCGTTGGGTTACAATTTCCTACCGAAGCGCGGCTCACTCTCCTCTTTCCTAACCACGGCAGCATCCCCCGAAGAAAGCTTACGTACTCGTTCAGAACAGGTTTCTTGGGCAAACAACGGTTTACTTTGCTTTGCAACGATCGGTTGATCTTGCGAACAGATGTTCCATCTCACAGTCTCCGTAACAGGCGAAATGAAGTCACTCATTTTCCTTCGCTCTTTGTGACATCATTCTCTTTTGTTCTCGAGAGTGAACTCTCTTTCTCTCTCTCATTCTCACTCTCTTTCTCTCAGCGTGATTAGGAAAAACTAGCTCGCTGATGATCACCTTTTTATGGCCCTGATTCGCGACAACTTGCCCTCGTACCGCCTAAACTGGGTTCTGTGAAGATGTATATAAGGCTTTACGTTCCGTAAAAAACCACAAGATGAGCTCGGAAAAGGCTTAACCGAGCTGTTCAGTTATTTTGCGCTTAATTGGTGCTTTAATTTAAATGAGGGATCCCACTGGGTTGGCATTTTGTTCAATGGGTCTTGGCCCTGTTTCCCGTCGTCGCATGTTATGGAAGGTAAAGATGAAGAAAGCAAGCTTCTTTTCCGCTCCTGCTGCTGCTGCTGTTGTTTGTCGTTAGTGATGGCCGGACTTGCCTTTATTATAACCGCAGAAATCTGCCGCCAAGCACCATTCGGGAACCATCCCCGGTGGAATGGGTGGATAGAAAATAAAACTCAACTAGCAACCATCATAATGAGGGAACAGCTTTTCGTGTCGTTGTCAAGGAGATTCCATCTTTTATGGTCGCAAGTGGATTGCCGTCGAGCTACTTTGCCGCGAGAGTGTTAGGAAATGGGTTGTTATTGCGAGCTGGTTGTGCTTTCCGGCTGGATGGGATACTGGCTTTCTGGGCACAGCCGCCGTGATCGTGACTGGATGGGAAACATAACTGTTTCAGTTCCCTGAAGGGGTTTTGTTGACACCGGCGATTACCTGAAACTTGGATATGGATGAAAGATTTACCGAGGATTACTCCATTGTTGCCGTAGGGTTGTGTCTAAAGATAGTAATTAGGTCTGATAGGCAGAAATGTGTTTCTTTGAAGATTTTGTACAGATCATGTTGCTAAATAATGATAGATAGCCGCTTATCAACATTATATTGATAATTTTGAAATGTTTATTGATGTTCTGTTTGGTATTTTGAAAATCTGAAATCCATATTAATTTTTTAATGAATCCTAAACTAATTTTAACATGAAAAAAAAACTTTCCCTTGATAATAATGAGAATTTATTTAACTTTCTAGCCATGATTATTGAGAACGTTCAAATCTCCAGAAAAACTTTTTTGTTGGACCTTTTCTTAGAATTCAATGCCCGTGAAATGTTTTCCAGAACTTTGGGTTTTCTTCCCTTCTTCCCATTACATTACGACGATTCGTTCTTTAGAAAAATAATAACATGTTATGACTTTATTCACCAAACTTCATGATAATTTACTGTAAAAAATGTACTAAATAAAGAGCAATTCTCTGCCAAATGAGTAAAAAGACTCAACTTGACCCTCTTCGATTTGGATGAAACTTGGCGCATGGGCTCGGTATGAGAAATCATGTTTACTATTATGAAATTCGGTTTGAGAAGAAGTTGTAGATAATCAATGGAGCACTATAAAAAAATATTACACACCGCATTAGATCTTGAGATTATTTCAAATCGTTATGCTTCCGGTAAGCAGTTTTCTAAATGTAGCCGGTTATTTAACTTTTATGTCATCAAAAAAGTTTGTTCATAACAATTTATCTAAATTATATAACTTATATTCTAAGTTAGTCCTGAGTCTTGCACCCCATTTGAGAGGTTATGGTTTAAAAAATGCATTGGTGGTAGAAAACCCTGGTTCCAGGAACACTGGCCACCGAAACTAATGTGATTACTTCAAATGTCTTCATATGACATTCTTCAGAGCTTTATTTGGAAATGCGTCATCTCTGCAGTACGATTTGAAACTAACATGATAATATCAAAAAACGATGCGTTACTGAGGAACTTTGCTAAAGACGCCAATTTTCTACAATGAGTTTGGCTTGTTTTATATGCATTTCTGTTAAAACAGCCAAACTGAAACTTGCTCTCCTTTGTAGCAGATTCCCGAGAGACAATGTAACCGGAACCAGTTTTTTACAATGCTTTTTTTAGACCGGAACCTTTCAATTGGTGTATAAACATTGAGTTAAAATCTGGAATTTCTACAGAGGGTTGAAATCCAGGTATATTGTCCCTAATGTAACACTTTTTTTTATAACCACCTTAAACTGATTTAAAAAATATGTTTATGGAAAATTTCGTTGAATATTAAAAGTCATAAAATTTCAGCCCGATTGGTTTAAAAATAAATAAAAACATAGCGTACATGGGCAAGAATTGACCCCAATATCTTAGGAAGGTTAAGTAGCTTGAATTCAAACGTTACTTGTATTTGTTTCTCTCCCTTTGTATGGCAGTTAAAGGGTGTTCCGATCAAAATTTGGTCAAACAGTTATGTGAGTGAGTCATTTTTATTAATAAGTCAAATTCTTATTCTTTTTCTAGTTCAGTTAATGTTCTGCTAGGCTTCCTTTTTTACCGAATGCGAATTTCGTTTAACACCTGCCATAAGATTTTGTACAGTCTCTTTGTTCGCCGCGGAGCGCCAGTTTGCCTTGAACTGTTTCTCGCTCACAACAGCTGTTTGAGTCATCTTAAGGTTCCGCTTGACGATGGCACAATATTGTTCGATTGGACGGAGCTCTGGCGTGTTGGGAGGGTTCTTGTCCGTGGACACCACATGAACGTTGTTGGCAGCATACCACTCCATGGCCTTTTTTCCGTAATGGCAAGATGCCAAATCTGGCCAAAATAAAACGGAACAATTGCATCCTTTCAGGAAAGGCAGTAGACTTTTTTTGTAGGCACTCGCTCTGAAAAATTTCCTGGTTGACGGTTCCGGTCGCAATGTAAACGTTGTTCTTCAAGCTACAGGTACAGATGGCCTGTCACACAAGATATTTCTTCGCGAATTTTGACAGTTTAATATGCTTGAAAATATCTGCCTCCTTTCCCCGTCAGGTTGCCGTATAAAATTCCTGTCCAGGAAGCTGTTCAAAGTCTGCCTTGACGTAGGTTTCATCGTCCTGTACCACGCAATCAAACTTCGTCAGCATTGTCGTGTACAACTTTTGTGATGGTGCTTTTGCCGACGTGTTTCGTTTATCGTCGCGATTTGGAGTCACCACTTTCTTGTAAGTCGACAGTCCAGCTCGTTTTTTAGCTGTTCCCACGGTTGAAGGCGCCACTTCCTGCTTTTTGCGACATCTCGGACGGAGAGGTTGGGCCTCCGCTCGAAACAGCGGGCAACTCTTTTTGTCGTCGCTGTGGCCTCCGGCTTTAGATTTCCCCCCGATCCAGCTTTTCTGGCTGTCGACAAACGTTCACCGAACACTTTTAATACGTTGGTAACAGTTGATTTAGCTACATTCAACAATTTCGGCAACTTCGCGTGAGAGTAGTTTGGATTTTCGCCATGCATGTGCAAAATGTTGATGCGTTGCTTCGCTTCCGTCGCCGACATTTTGATAACAGAAGTGCTAATCTCAAAATCCTAATAGAGGCATCATTCAACGCACACATTTTGAAAATGAGGGGTGTGCAAAAATTTCTAATGTTCTATGAAAGGAAATGCGTCAAGTTTAAGTCGACCAAGTTTTGATCGAAGCACCCTTTAGTATACTTCCACCAAATGGACAAGAAGGTGGTAGCCGTTAATAAAAAAAATGTCAACCTCTCTGTACAAAATGTGGCTCGAAAATCAAAATCAAATTTGCAAAAAGTAAAACAGAGGCATGGAATGAAAGCGTACAAACTGAAACAGGTGTCAATCGTGATGACAAGCATGTGAATGCAAAAAAGTTAAGGAGGTTTACACTAAGTTTTTGCAATTTTTTGACGACGAAGCATTTGTGATACAAGACTTTCAACTGCTTCCAGGTCTGGCTTTTTATACCGCAATGCAAAGAAACGCCGATGCCGAGTATTTCCGGACAAAGAAGGTGTCTAAATTTCCCAAGAAGTATTTAGTTTGACTGGCTTTAAGCACAGGGTGAGTGGTAATTCATGTCAGTGTTTTTAAAACATGTGTAACTTTGCGCGGGTTAGTTATGTACATGTTTGCTCATTATTTTTTTAGAGTATATGCAAAGGTTAACACGGCTTGTAAGTTTGTTTTGAATTTTCATTCGTTTGAGTTTCGTAGCAATCATGGACGCGAAAAGGGAAAACGTGATAAGTCTGTTTGTGAAACATTTTAGACCTTCTTCTTATTTAGCTTAAAATCTTATTGCTTTCACAATTTGCTTATTGTTTGCTCTCAACTTAGTGTTCTGAATGCACTTCCAAAGCTTTTAATTGAGAGATTGCGATGCCAGGAACCATTTCTGAATTAGTATGATTGTGTGGCAAGTACAATCTTACCCTATGCCCAGTTCGTCGAGAAATTTTCCTTAGCGAAAAATTCCTATACCACACCGGGAATCGAACCCAGCCACCTCCAGCATGGTGTTGCTTTTTAGCTGTGTCTTTGCCGACTGAGTTAAGGGAGGATGTTAGATCATGTTCCATTTTAAACAAATTGAAAGCACTCAGTATAACCGAAAGATTTATCTTTCACACCATCAAACGCTACAGAGAAGTAGATTCCTGCAAAATACCTCTCACACCTGGCCGTAAACGCACTGTTAGGTGCCTGGAAGCCATCACACGAGTGAGAGAGTGAATTTGGTGGAATCCTGGTAAATCTGGTCGAAAGATGGCAAAGAATTTGGAATGTCGCAGTCGACGATCAGGAGTGTTTTGAAAGACGACCTTGGACTGAACCCATACTAAAAAACAACGGATGCACGTCTTGACTGAAAAACAGAAGATTGCAAGAGTCGAGAGATGTCGGAAGCTGTTCAAGGTGGTTGTGAATTTCTGTTTTCGGACGAAAAAAGTTCCTACTAAAGGATCACCACAACCAGCAAAATGATCGGGTGTATGCAGCACACCTTTTGATATTTCTCGTGATATATCATCTATTCAAAGGGTGATGACCAACTGGTTGGTTACCACAAAGTGTGTTCAATCGAAAAGCTTTATTATTCCAAATGTTACAATCAGTTAAAAGCTCTTGGAGCTCAATAAGAGAGCTCTTTGTACCTATACTGGCCTAGTAACCGGACATTGCCCGAGTAGATATCATTTGAAAAACATTGGCCTGGTCAGAATCATATCTGAGTTTCTGTATCATGGAACGTGAAAGCTCGGAACATCTGCTCTGTAGTTTTGAGCACACTTAAATTTCTGAACAGTGGCCTTATGCAACTTGAAAAAATTGGACTGCGAATCCTGGAAAGGTGGTGGGTTTTATAAACTCAATTTTGCCTGACTAAGAGACGCGTCTTAGGCTGTTCACTTGACTAATGGTGATCAAGCTTTAAGATGCGAATAGTAATAGTAAACAGGGGTATACCACAAAAGTTCAATTCAAAGGACGCAGTTCTACGCAGGTTCTACGCCCCAACAAAAAAACTATTCAAAGGTTTCCAGAATGTTTCAAGGGTGATCGTTTGTGGATGTTTCTCCAAAACTTTGAATTAACTTGATGTTAAAATCAACAGTAAATATTACATCCAGAATGTTTTGAAGAACGACTTGCTTCCCTTAGCCATGAAACATTACAAGAAGACACTATACTGCTCCAAACAAGACTCTGCACAGTCCCATCAGGCGAAAGCCACACAGGCTTGGTGTGAGGTCAATTTTCCAGATTTTATTTCGTCGAAACAATGGTATGCCACTTCACCTGATTTGAATCCTCTCGACTTCTATGCATGGGGCTACACGATAGGCAACCCAAGTAGAGTCTGAGATCAAATAGAAAGCTTAAGATGATGAGTGATTGCCGATAATGATTACTCAGGTTGCTGTTATTTTGGTCGTTTTAACGGTTAAAAGATCAAAATTGATAGCAAAAATATATGCCTGTAACATCAAATTTAAAACTTATCCTGCTATCAGTAAGAGCAAATTGAAAAGCAAATTTGCTGTACATTTTTTCCTGTTATAGCAAAACTGAGTATTTCACTTGACCTGTCAAGAAAATGAGAACAAAACTACTTTTCTCAAAGAAAAGTGAACGCAAGATTGTAGCAAGATGAAAACTGAATTTGATGACAAACTTGACAATTGTGAAGTGAAATCAAATTAAAATTTTAATTTGGTGTTGATATCAAAATAAGTTGTCGAATTGATATCTTTATGATGTTAGACTTTACTCGAGAAACCGGGGAACACATATGGACTAATAGTGGACACTTTTAAGAAACGTTTGGTAAAAATATGGAATAAGATGCGTTAAGATATCGTGCGTGCCAGCCGTGACAGTTTCCAGCAACGAAAGCGGCTGGCAATTAAGGCAAAAGGAGAAAGAACTTAACTGAACTAAATTAAGACAAATGATAAAGGTATACCAAACAGAAAGTACATTGAAAATTAAAGTTTATGCAAGCTTCTCATTTCTTTGACCATATACTTCACTGACAGAAATTCTCACTCACCCTGTAGTTGTGGTCGTCTATCGGCACTATTAACTAGTATGTGTATGAGACAGAATGTTCTCGACAGAAAAATACTGGGCTCTGGTTAAGGGAAACTCTTTGGATCTAAAAGAAAGCACATCAACGATTTCGAGAGAGATCGAGAAGGGATGAGGATACTATACGGATTCTGATGGCGGATGTACCACAGAAAGTTCGAGATTTTTACAGAAAGAAGAGATAACATCTTAATCAACTTCAACCAGTCAGTTTTGTTGAATTGTAACTAGATTTTTTTGTTGATATTTTAGTGTCCGAAATTTAACGTGGATAGGCTTCACTGACTTTAACGTACCAAGCTTTAGTCAAGATTGATTTAAATGTTTC